>JAOWBL010000958.1:0-16302 GCA_028564865.1 Zenarchopterus dispar | reverse complement strand
TGTGTGTATAGATAGATAGATAGATAGATAGATAGATAGATAGATAGATAGATAGATAGATAGATAGATAGATAGATTAGATTAGATTAGTTTGGGAGCCAGAAATTAAATAGTTAAATCTGCATATCACTAAAAAACTTATAATCAGATATTATTTAAATTTGATCATAGAGTCAATGAGTAAATCTGACGAGCAAGTATAACTAGCACTCGAAAGAACCTTGGGAACATCTTGTTTTTGCAACGTACAAAAATGTGTTAATTTTTCCTCTTTAAAAAAATGTTTTTTGTGTATAGTGTATTGCAGTATTACAGTATTATAACAACATCCCTCCCAGTAGTACAGCCAATGAGACGGACAGCCCTTTAACCTCTGAAGCGCTTCATGTTGTGTGACCTGTTTTTTGTTGGTTTGTTTTTATGTTTTAGATGTTGTTTTTGTCGTGTTGCGTGGCCCTCTTCCTCTTCTTTTCTTGCACCTTTTTTTTTTTTTTTTAAATTTTTACACCATTTGCACCTGATTCATTATTCCGTGCATTCTCGGGGACGTGTCATAACCAGAAACAGTCAACTCCCACAGAGCCGGAGAAAGTCGAACAAAGTTCACGAGGCGTGAGCGGAAACGACTGTTCCACTGCAAATATAACGCTTTGAAAGTAAATTGTCTAAGTCCTGCCCTGCAGCAGCGCTCCTGAGATGATGCTCGCCTACGTCTTGTGCACCGTTTTGGCAGTTTTGCCGTTTATTCTTTATCTGCGCAACCCCTACCTCGTGGAAGATGTGGCTTACTTAATCACTGCACTTCGCATTGGCATGCGAGTAAACAAATTCAAGAAAAACTTTTACAGTATTTTGGACAGTTTTCTTGACAAAGTGGCGAGGCATCCAGATAAAACCTTTATCATCTTCGAGGAAAGCTCCTACACCTACAGCCGAGTGGACAAGGAGAGCAGCAAGGTGGCCAGGGCTCTGTCCGCGCATGCCCAGCTGAAGGAGGGGGACACCGTGGCTCTGTTCATGGACAACGAGCCGCAGTTCGTGTGGGTCTGGCTCGGTCTGGCCAAGCTGGGATGCGTGGCGGCTCTCCTCAACTACAACATCAGATCCAAGTCCCTGCTGCACTGCTTCTCCTGCTGTGACGCCAAGGTCCTCATCGCTGGAGCAGGTGAGACAGACTCTCACCTGAAGCTCATTTCGTGTTCACTGCATTGTCTTATTGCCTTTAAGGAAACTTTAAGTCCACACAGCATTCAGATGCAACAGGAGTCATTTACATGAATGTTCATGTGTCTCCTCTCTTAAATTCCTCAGATACCTTATTTCTCCTAATTAACGCGCCTGGGCGGGAAGCAAATTACCGACAGGGCGCCTCTATTTAAGACCTAATTATGCAAGTTCTTCAATGTTAAGCTTTAAAACAATAAGGTGTCACAAAAAATGTCTAACATACACGAATTATTAAAAACAAAAACTACCAAAATCGTTCTCTATTTGGTTGTTAAATATGGTAAACGATCCTCCTCATCCAGGTAGCATATTGCTAATTTATATGTAAATACAACAAAATTTGTTTAAAGGATTAACTTTCTTATCAGCACTTTCTTTCCATATATACATACCAGTAATAAAAAAATGAGGACTGAAAAAAAAATCCTATATGCCACAGATAGCAAATATTAACAAAACTTCATAAATCCGCTCTTGTCTGTTTTACATTATACAGGCCAGTAGCCGTCCTAATCATGCACTCTTGCTGACGTCATGTATAACGTAAACTAAGTGGTGTTAAAGTGACAGTCAAGGTAAATTTAAATATCCAATCAATGAAATACTGCATAAGATTAGGAAAATTTTGATCAAGGTAAGTGTCTGTCTCTGCAAATCATAACTCTTGAAATGGAAACTGGCATAAAAATAATAGCTGCACCCTGGCGTTGTGGGTGGGGGCGCGTCTATTAGAGCAGAGCATTAATTAAGAGAAATACAGTATGTTCTTTGCCTGTGATTTTAAGTTTAGCATGATTGAACTGTTTATCTTCTGGTAGTTTTGTGATTTATTTTCCAGATGAGCTTAGCATGAGCAAATAATCTGTGCAATAAATAAATACAAATAAATGGCAGCACTACTTCCTAAATACCACGGTGTTCAAAGCATTTCTGTGTTACAATTTGGTGGTATTCATCACCTGATGTGCACAAAAATACTGTAATTGATATCAAATCATGCATTTTTTTAAAAAAGTTCTTTTAAGATTTGATGACACCAGATTGAAATCTTGCTTTGTTGAACATGTGGAGAAGCTCCTTTTTTTTATTATTATTAATTTTGTCATCCAATTTACCATTGCTGGACTGCTCTCCCGAACCCTCTTTGCTTCTCACTTTCAGGCGTCAGAGAAGCCATAAAGGAGGTGTTGCCCTCCCTGAGGGAGCAGGGCGTCAAGGTGTTCATCCTCAGCGAGCGCAGTGATGATGAGGGCATCGAAAGTCTCTCTGATAAGATCCAGCAGGCCTCAGATCAGCCTCTGTCGCCGCAGCTGAGGTCCAACATTAACCTGAAGACTCCTGCTCTGTATATCTACACCTCAGGGACCACGGGTAATCTGACTGGCTTGTCTGACCTTGACCACCATTCTGAGTTCATATTTTCAGTGTGTTTGATGTCTGTGATGGCCTTGAGTGACAAATGTAAGGTTATAAAGTACACACTATCTCCTTATTCTAATAGCAGCGTTATCTTTCAGGGCTTCCTAAAGCAGCTGTAATTAACCACGAGAGGGTATGGATGGCCTCTTTTCTTCAGACCTTTGCTGGCGTGCACGCAAACGATATCATCTACACATACCTGCCCCTCTACCACACTGCTGGTTTCCTCATGGGACTTGGTGGAGCCATAGACAAAGGTAGTGTGTGAAACATTATTTACAAGTAAAACAAAGAATACAAATGTTCGCCCTGCGGTCCAGAAACATCGAGTTTATTACCAGTTAAAACAACATGCACATGACCTCAAAAAAACACAATCGTGCTCTGATTTTCATTGTTTGTATTTCAAAGTCCCAAAGTTCAGTTTACAAAGCTCCAAACAGTGGCCGAGGAATAATTTACCTGCTGATGTCTATGCCATTTCATTTCCAGGCCTCACCGTTGTTTTAAGACGCAAATTCTCTGCCTCCAACTTCTGGAACGACTGCAGAAAGTACAACGTGACTGTAATTCAGTACATAGGAGAGATCATGCGTTACCTCTGCAACACACCAAGGGTAAACATTAGCTCAATATCACCTTTTAAAGCAATACTGTGGTAAATTTGATCCGTTTCGGTGATGTTTGTAAAGTTTTATTTCACGCTCATCTCCCCCTTTCCTCCAACTCTCTTTTAGAAAGACAATGACAAGGATCATAAAGTGCGGATTGCTTTGGGGAACGGCATAAGAGGGGACACCTGGACCGAATTTCTGGAACGATTTGGAAAAATTCGTATCTTGGAATGCTATGGAGCAACTGAAGGAAATATTGGCTTTATCAATTACCCTGGGAAAATTGGAGCTATTGGCAAGGAGCATTTTCTCCTCAAAGTGAGAATATCATATATTTCATATATTATTATTATTGCATCAGTACCAATATTGTAAAATCTTAATGTAAAATCTTAATGATTCGACCGTTTTCGTGTATAAATTCTGCAGGATAATTTACACAATGACACCACAAGTACTAAACACACACATTGGTCACTTACAACTTCTTCTTTATTGTGCTATTAAACTATTTTACAGATGTCACTTCCATATGCCCTCATCAGGTATGACACAGAGAAAGAGGAGCCAGTCAGAAACTCCAAAGGATTTTGCATTGAAGTCCCCAGAGGTGAGCCGTTCACCCCCAAAGCTAGTGCCCTTCTTTGTGCTTTCAGTACATCTTGTTTGTTTCCTTCACCCGCAGGGGAGACCGGTTTGTTAGTGGGAAAGGTTGGAAAAAGGACACCTTTCATAGGCTACGCCAAGAACAAGAATCAGACAGAGAAAAAGAAGCTGAGAGACGTGTTTGTGAAGGGAGACCTCTACTTTAACACTGGCGACCTTTTAAGGATAGATGAAGAGGGATTTGTCTTCTTTCAGGACCGCATAGGAGACACTTTCAGGTTTGTGGATGAGACTAACTGAACAAATTTGACAAATGGAGACCATGATCAAAACATGTGAATGAAGCAAATAGTGATTAAAAAAATTGAAAATGAGCTTTACAGAAACAAAAAACACAAGACAACAAAGACTAACCCAACAAAACCTGAAGGCGTATTTTAAACTTAAGAAGATTGTGACACGCAGTATAGACTCTCATGGCTGCACAGGTTAGTAACCATGACAACTGGCATGATTAGATACTTGTCCACACTTTGCTCAGGCATGATGAATTTCATCAAAGATCACTTAGAAGTACATGGAAGAAGGACATTTCTTGTTGGAGCAAGTAACAAGTAATGAAAGTTATTTCCATTCAAGCTTCTGACATTTTCAACTTATCCAGGTGGAAAGGAGAAAACGTGGCAACCACAGAGGTGGCTGATCATTTGCTCATGGTGGACTTCATTGAGGAGGCTAATGTCTATGGTGTAAAGGTGCCAGGTACATCATTAGGAGTTTTCCAAGATTTAATAAAAATATACATGGAAATTTTAAAGCAGTCTGTGTGAGAAATTCATTAAAATATCTTGGTCACATGTAACCTTTCATGCAAATGCAGTAAAAGGAGCAGTTTGTTTAATAATAAGAAACACATATTTTCAGAAAACTCTTGTTCTAAAACAACTCCTGTTTTTAATTTGTGACTTTATAGGGCATGAGGGGAGGATTGGGATGGCAGCACTGAAGCTGAAAGAAAACATGGACTTTGATGGTGAAGCTGTATACCAGCATGTCAAAAACTACCTGCCCAGCTATGCAAGGCCACGCTTCATACGCATTCAGGTGAACATAAACTGTCAAAATCATACACATGTGGAAATGTCTTAGCAATCATAAATAACCAAGAACTTTTCTGGGGCAGGATGCGCTGGCGGTGACTGGAACGTATAAGCAGATGAAGGTTAAGTTGGCCGAAGAGGGTTTCAGTCCCACCGTCATCAAGGATCTGTTGTTCTTCCTGCAGGACAATAAGGGCTACGTGCCCATGACTGAAGAGATATTCCGCAACATTGCAGAGGGAACACTCAGACTTTGATTTGTTCATTGTTTATTATTGGATTGCCAAATAGTCCGGTTAATTTTTTGGCCTTAGTTGATACAGGATGAAAAATAAATAACCTGTACGGTCAGCATGTATATACAACACATGTCATGGGTTCTTTACCCTCTGTGGCAACGATACCAAACACTTGGTAAATGACCATTTTGAAGGAAATAATAAAAGAAGGAAGAGGAAAAACATGATTGCAAATGATCATCAGTTTGCCTGTCTGTGCATGCTCAGCACCAGCACAGCCAGTGGAGAAGCAAACAGCTTGAATATCGATAGCAGAATCGCTGTAAATGACTGTTTTTTGCTTCCAGAGTTTTTAGAGGAGCTCAGATGCAGTTGCAGATTCCGGTGGTGTTTTAGTTGGAGCTGTGTTGACTACAGAAGAAGTGGGCATGTAGTTCATTCTTCTGCAGGTGGAGGGCAAATGTTTCTGAGGTGTCTGTGAGACCTTCATAGGGCAGCACAGCTGGGGCCGACTACATTGGACCCACTGGTTGCAGAAACTGGGCACACTGTAGAACTTTGTCAGCTTTTTCGGGATCTGTTTGCCCGGGAGATTTGAAGGCACCTCAGTAACCTTATGTATTGAACCAGATCTTGGCACTGATGGTGCTGGTGTGGGAGGACCAACTGCTGCATTTTTGAATCTGGGCCTGGTTTCACAGTCTTGACCAGGCATCGACCCAATGTAAGTACACGGCAAAGGCTCGCTGCTGCAGCTAAGAGAGCGCATTGGTACCCTGGGTCGATTCCAAGCCTTGTCAATCCACAGCTCCACTTGAAATTTGGCAGCATCTTCTTTCTTATCAGCCGTAGCACGTGAGTGAGGATCTTGGTTTTCTTCAGCTCTTGTCTCCACATCTTCCTTTGATTTTGACCTATCAGCATTCTTTAAGCTTTTCCTCTCAGCCAAAAGAGTGGAAGCAGTTTCTGAAATAATGTGCCAGTCTTTAAGGATGTCATCTGCAGAAGTGAACTGTGAGGTAACTGTAAATCGGATGATGAGTTTGGTGTGAATTTCTGCAGGGATGAGGTACATGGTGCCAGAACAGGTCAGTCTCCTCAGCAGTTCCTGAGTCAAGGCATTTCCTTCCTAGATTATAAAGGGAAAAAAAAGAAAAGAGAAGGCCTCAACACTTGAACATTTACTCCTCCGTGCCCATTCACGTGAGCAGAATAAAACTTTACACAGCTAAGTCACCTTTGATCAAGGTGTGACTTCGACATCTTTATATCTCAATAATGATTAGCCAGCAAAAGACTTGTTGCTTCATACGAAAGGCAACATCTTATTCAGCACATTTCCAGAGTTTACTGCCTAGTTTAAAGAGGTGCTGCATACTTTCAGACAGAAGACCACCAAGCCGAGGTGCCTCTCAGCAGGAACCTCAAAATTTGGGTCATTCCGTATGTGAGACTCCAAGAGTTTTGCCATCTCAATCCCCTAAAACAACAGAAAAGACAAAATTCTGAAGCTCCATTGGATCTCACTGTAACAGAACCCCTAACAGCAGGCTAATTTTGTTTAATTTTTAACAGTGATTCCTAAAAATCATTCACAAAAATAAAACGAAATATCACTTGCATGTCTTATGTGAGTCTGAAGGTTTTTCAGCCCAAAGGAGCGCATGACAAACCAGAGCTTGAGGGATCGGAAACGTCGGCTGAGAGGAATTTGCCAGTGCTGAGCGACAGAAAAAAGTAGCTATAAGTCAAAGTGAGCATATGTGATAGTTTAACCTTTGATAAAATTAAAAAACACGATGATAGAATACCATAAAGTCTGTGGCTGCCTGTGAGTTTTCATGGCGAAGGTAAACAGGATCAACACTGAAGGTCTGCTGCAGTTTGTGTTTATCCTTTACCCTGATAAAACGAGGTTGAAACAAGTTACCAGTCAGTAAAAAGGATTTTGGGTTAATTGGTTTTCAGTTCTAGATCTGCTTTTATGGCTCATCCTAAAGACAAGGCTAAGTGAAATTCTCACTCACCAGAAGGCTGTGCAGTCAAAATGAACCATCATCCACTTGGAAGGATTGAAAACAAAAGAGTGTGCAAATTCAATGCCCTCCATAGACCAGCGGAGCTCCGGACAGAAGTAGGCCGAGCCAGCATACGCAGCATCTACATGAACCCACAGTCCTTCTTCTGCACCTGTAAAAAGGTTTTAATGCTGCAGTTCTCACATTACATTAATAAATGCAATTTCAGACTTAAAAATCAGTGTTTAAAGATTTAATGTATATTTGGAATTAAACATTGGAAACACACAAACTGGTCCCAGTTCGGAGAGTTTGTCAAAGGCGCACACTCCTGTAGTTCCCAAAGTTGAACACAGCTGAACAAGAGAGAAAGAAAATCCAGGTGAGATGAAAAATCGAATATCAGCATTGTGATTTGGACTCTAATCATTTTTAAGCAGTGGGAGGGGGGAAAATGCAGTTTCTTGGTTGGATTTATAATGCAAAACTTTTTAATTTGTTTTCAAATATTATTAAACTTATGGTCAAATAAAAGAAGAATCATTAAGTTCTGGTGAGGGAACAGATTCATTTATTTTATTTTATTGCTAAACACAGTATTGGCTTAAGCTTTGGTAAAATTATGCTGCATGTTTATATAATTTCTTGGAAGGCGCTCATCTACCTCTTTATGTCACTAGTCATTTATCATCTAGATTCATAAAATTACACTTTTTTTTTTTAAGTCTCATCTTTAGTTTTTGGGGGCATAGCAGGAACACTTTTGAAATGTCACAAGGGTCCCAGGTTGGCACTGGTTCTATTAAACAAGTTTTAAACCATAAATAGTGGGTAATTGACAGATTGATCATAATATAACATTTTAGTATTACTAGTATTATTGTCATTTTTTTTAAATATTGCCATGTGGGTTCTATCCTTTAGAAGGCAACTATAAAGTTATGAAAAAACTAAAACACTCAAAGTTAGTGTACCAGTTGAAGAAATGAGTTAAGAGACTGTCTACAAATGTTTTTTTCTGTTTAAATCTTAATATTACATTTGTTCACATCAGCACATCCAGCTGCTGCAACAGAGATTACTGAGAAAGCAGTACAGAGAGTACATATATATATCATTAAAGGTGGTTCTTAAGTCACTTTGAAATCTCTTGCACTGAACAGAGTAACAGAAACAAGAAAATATTTGAACTGTTTCTGTGAGTTCACCAACAAGAAAGATATTGTTGATAAGTTTCTGCTTCTATTTGCATTGTATTTGCCTTGCCAACAGCCACTTCTGTAGTACTGTAAAAGATAGCAAAAGTAATCAGGTTTTTCTGGCACTAAAATATTTAAACGCTGTACAAGGATCGCAACACTGATTTGAATCCCAAGTTTTCCTCATAAACGCCTCACTAGCCTTTGATGTCCTGATGTTCACCCATCCCTAAGTGTCAAGCACTTACCAAGAAAGGGACGAGTCCCAGCCTCCTGTCCTCTTGAATGGCATGTTTCAGGGTGTCTCCTCGAAGGGATAACTGCTCATCAGTGGGCAGAAACCTGATCTTCACCAAGGAGATCAGACCTGCCTTTTCAACTGAAGAATGAGCCTGAAAAAGTGGTCCCATAAAATCTTTCTATTTTATCAGACCACTGTGAGATTTCTGAAGAGAAGATGATATCACCTACCTGATCTGAAGCGTAAGCAATGAGTCTTGAATTGAGGACTGAGTCATCCACGTCCTTTTCCAGTTCAGCCCTCATCTGGAGAATTTTGTCTTTCCTGGCTGCCAGCAGGGCAACTAGTGTACTCTCACTGACTGTGCTCTGAGTGGAGAGGTCAGGTCATAGGAGAAAAAAAGTTTGAGGTTAAAAAAAAAAAAAAAGAGTTTGCTCTATAAGGCATTTAAAACAAACAGCAAATGGTGTTGCACACCTGCAGTATGCCTCCACCTCTGCTGTCAGGGTGGTGATGCAAGAAGAAGAAGGGAAGCCCCAGTGCTTTACACAGCCAGTCCATCATATTCATCTCCAGTTCTGTACAAGCTGGGCTCGAGGCCTGTTTAAGCCCGAAAGTAGAACTATAGTTATTCACCATGGTGCTTCATGAATTCTTGACCATTTCTAAATTACATTAGGGAAATCGGTGTTAAATATATCCCACTTACCCAAGTGAATCCAACACAATTGATGGCATCAGCTAGCATGTCCCCAAGCATTGAGGGCCACGAAGTCAGACTGGGATAATAGGCATGCATGTGAGGGCTCTGCCAATGAACCACCTGAGCTCAGAGAGAAGGAACACTTGATTCTTTATCATAACGACATTTGAAAACATTCTTTGTTAAATGAGCACTGAACATAAGACTGGCTATTTAAGAAAATGGGGACTGACTCCAGGCATTATGACTTTCTCAATGTCATTGAAGATATTTTCCCAGTCCTCTGGTCCTGTTGGTGCAGTGTCTGGAAGGAGGTCCCTCATGTAACCAGGTTTCACATCTGGAATGACCTTCCTCTCTCTGATGGAGCTCAAGTACTGTGTGATGTAGTCCACCATCTCCTTACCTGATCAGCAACAGACATTCATGCTAAGTGCTCCTATTTATGCGTAGTTATTTCACTTATTGTTATCTTATTCAGTTATAGTAATAAATGTAACATTAACATCATCACAATGAGTCTCAATTAGTTAAACTTATGCTTACCTCTACGGTTGTATTCCTCAGCTTGCATTTTTCAGAAACGAGACCTCTTGAGTTTGATCTTTTATGTGGCACAGTTGGCTGAAAGGATGCTTTGTGTATTCAGCAGCAGAGATGAGAGAACTATATAAACCTGCGAGTGAGGAGCACGCCCTAAAGTTATGACGCATGTAAGTAGCCGAACAGATGCTCCCCACGTTTTCTTTCCATCACACACAGTGCGCACATTTGTACTGAATATTTACTTTCTAAATCTTTTATGGGTCATGAGATGAATTGAAGGTTATTGTGATGGTAAAGAGATGGTTAAATATGTGGCAAAGCAATACCTTGTTCTATTTTGTTTTATTTAAACTCACAATTGGATTTCTCAGAACTGAAAAAAACAATGTTTAAATGAAAAAATCTGACAGTATAAACTTAAAATTGTTATTACAATTAAGTCTGAATGTTGAAGTGTTAATTAGTGGCCCTTGACCACTGATGGTTGGAGAGGAGAGATCCAGTAAGCTGTTTAGCATGAACAAATGGCTATCAGGTGTGTGGACCATGTACATGTACTTGTATTGATAATTTCAGTTTTTTCTGGGACTGCAGACACTTTTTTTAAGGTTGATTGTCTCTGCCTCAACAGATCTGGAATGAGGCTATTTCCAGCTAATCTTTCCTATGTTCTAAGTTACCATTGTCATCCGCTGGACAAGGACAGAGAGAAACAAAAACAAGAACAGCTGATGAGAGAGGCTACTCCCCAGTATCCATTACCTCCTCTTCAGCAGAAAAAAAAGCATCATCTGTCAAAACGGCCAGATAACAAAGTATCAGTACCGTATTTGTAGCTCTTAGGGAGCCCAAGGTAAGAAAAAGAGTAGTCAGCCATCAGAGAGGAAAGGCTAATGCAAAACACTGTAAAATTACCAAATTTTGTGTTTACTCATCAACCACAGCCAGCCCATGATTAAAACAAAAAAAAAAAAACAAAAAACAAAAAAACAGGACAGACTGTACTATTAACACACTGAAACTAGCTTTATTAAGTGTCAGATCTTTGGTAGGGAAAATGTAATTAGAGCCCTCAGGTCATCAGGGTCACACCCAGAGCTAGAACCAAACACAGTGAGGGAACTTTCAGCTTTCACGCTCTTCACCTGTGGAATCAACAGTGATTGGTTTGGTTTTTGGTTAGTTCCTGTTTTATTTTGAAAGTCTGTGTCCCTGTGTTTAGTTATGGTTAGCTTCCCTTGCTCCTGTCTACCCTGATTGTTTGCACTTTTGTCTCCTCAGTCCTGTTTGTATATCTTGCGTTGTTTCTCCCTTCCTCCCCGCTGGTTTGTACCGTCTGTCTTCCTGGATTTACTTTTGGATATAGAGGTATTTTGAGTTTTTGTTGGACCCTTGTTTGTGTTGCTCTTTTGTTTCATTAAAGGATTTAGTTTTGCACTCCTGCCGTCCTCATCTCCTGCATTTGGGTCCTGCCACAATCTCTTCTCCCTCATAACACCAGCTCCCAGAATGCATCAGGGGTGCTGAAACTCCCAACTGCTTTAAGTCAAGGTTGAAAACCTTTTTATTTACTGCTGCAAATCCACAATTATGTACTGCAATCTTTATTTCTTGCATCTCATTTGTGTTATTGACTTTAATTCTGCTTTTAAACTCTTTTACTTTTTAAAGCATTTTTAAATGTTTTTATATAGAGCACTTTGAATTGTCTTGTGCATGAAATGTTCTATACAAATAAACTTACCTTGGCCTTTGTTGGAATTGTCAATTACACATTTTGCTAAATATTTGATTTAGAGATTGCTTTTCTTCTTTAATACCCAGCACAATACAAACCAACAGATTTTCTGTTAACAACATAATCATTGTAAAAGTACAGTTACATATTTATCCCTCACAGGTGGATTTTCAAAGCTATAATACTATTTAGCATGTTCTATAGTCCTTTGTGCTCAGATTGTGCTTTATTTGCCTTCATGTTGGTTAAGCGGAGCTCAAATTCCTGGTCTGAAAGCAGAAAAAGACCTGGAAAGTCAATGTTGCGACATCAGTTTTGTGCCGTGTTTTCTGTTTGTGCATAAACTCAAGTCAGATCAAGTCAAAAGTATCCAGTTCAACTGGTTGCAATTAGACAAAGTATTGGCTCAAGAGCTATGGATTACTTATATTGCATTACTTCCAAACCTATCTCAGTCATTTTACTTTCATTTGTGATTTAATTGAATTATAATTTATTAATAAACTGTGACATACACTATTCTCAATTAAACTGAAATCATTTTGTTTTCAGAAACATTACTTTTTTTTCTTCTTTTAATGTGGAATCAGTTAAAAAAAATGTTTCATTCCAACTTTATGAGCAACAGAGTTTTTGGTACATAAAATGAAATAACAGAGAACCCATATTTATCATTTGTCATACATTTTTATATTGTAACAGACAAAATATCCAGTCAGAAATTACAAACAACAAAATTTCTAAAACTTTGTATTTAGCATATCTTATGCAATGAAATTGTGTAAGTGTAAAATGATGATATGCAGCTTTGCCTGCAGGATAATACAATTACAGCAGTACACCCGCTGAACCACAACAACGCCCCAACCCCCGAAAAAAAAAATCTTAAGAACATGACATGTAAAACTTTAGATTAATTAAGCATGCCCGTTTATAAAAGATACAGAGGATTCCTCACCTCATTTCTAAATGCATTTCAAAAGATGAAGATTAGAGCAAAACAATGTTTGTTCCCTGATGACCTCACAAACCAAACAAAAGGTGAAATGTAAGGAACATTTTGCGAAATGGGAAAGAATAAACATACCAAAGACAAAAAAGATGAAGAGGCCTAACCCATTTATTGTCACAATTTGTCGCTGCCTTTTAAACTCTAACAAAAGCTCAAGCAGCACCTGGACTGTTCACACACGGTACTGTTTACTGGGCATTGTGCTTGACATGTGACCGGTGTCATGTGGTCCCACTACTGGTACATCAGACAGCCTGTATTGAGGCAAACAATTCAATGAAGGTAAAAAAAAAAACAGGAAGAGGGTGTTTATCTAAGCCAAAGGACTCCTTACTCATCATTATAAAAGTGACATATTTATCAAACATGCAGAATGATGTCATCTTCAGAAAGCTCATGTATTAGACATACAGTACAGGTAACATGATGACGTACTCTTCCAATAAAGATTTTCTCTCCAGCATCTGCAAGAAAGTGGGGTGTACATATTTTTTCTGCTTTTTTCATAAACATATGTTTTTACCCCCACTCTTTCACTCTTTCACTTCTTTAGCACCTTGTGCATTTTCTGTAGATTTAAATGATAAAACACAAATCCAAGTTTCCAAACTATTGCAGGCATGATGTTCTGTAACTCTTAGCAATAAGTTTGACAGAGACTTTTTTTATCCCACTGAAGGCACGAAACCCAGTAGCATGCACTGACCAATGACAGCCAGTGTACGTATACAAATAAATGTGACGTTGAGCCAAGCACACTGCAACTATTGTGCCTGTACCCCTGAGAGTCCGGGCCTGATGAAAGCAGATTCACTTATAATTGTGCAATTGCCCAGTGCCTTGTAACATCAAAGACAAAGTGCTTTGTGTTTGTCTTATTCTGGTGCTTTTATTCAAATAAGAGGAAAATATCAATGTGGCATCAGCCGATCGGTAACAGAACTTCCATATAGGCTCGATAATGCAGGCTAAAAGTCAAAGATAATTCACAGACAGAGGACCTGGCCACTGAGTTTGATAGGAGTAGAGGCAGAAAAGATGCACCAATAACAAATGATAAGACTGTGAAGAAAGATGGAAAAAAGGAAGCTATATATTAGGAAATGTTTCTTTATAGTGAGAGAGATCTGAGTATCACACCAGATAAAGTAAAATTTAAAGTGCTTAAAACATTTACACTGGGCAAGAAACCATTTGTTGTCATCTTTTGTTTGTTTTCCAACAGTATGAATCAAGATATCTTTATTTCATTTGTTATCATACAGTATGTCCACTTTTGCCACTTAAGGCTTTGCCGAGTAAAATGATGCCAGATGTTAACCTTGTCAACATCTCAGGGCTTTCAAACATCTGGGATAAGTCATCATAGAGTTGAAATGTGTACATTGCTGAGATTAATCAGTCTTTCAGAGCCAAAGCCAAGGTCTGTGTTAGTATGGGATTATATTAATGCTGATAGGAAATGTAATTTATACTTCTGTGTAGCATCACATTGATGTTTTACAGCAATGCATGCTGTATTCAAAACAATACCTGTGTTTGGTAGTTTCTTTGTTTGTTTATTTGTTTGTAATTTTTAACAGGACAATGTACAAATACATCGAGCACACATTACAAATATCTAGCAGTCCAGTATGGGTAATGAACTGTCTTGTCCGCAGTTTTAAGCAGATTATAATGTGTGGTGAATTCTCAAAAAACAAACAAAAAAAAAGTGACAAACATAACACTGTACTGTTGGACAACTTTAGATATGTTTTTGGGAAGAATGGGACAAAATAGAAACGATCGTTTGTCCTCAATGCCAGTACATCTTTTCTGTGTTTTCCAAAGAAAAGTAAGGCATTACAAAGTGTTTTTTTTTAAAACTCTCCTAATGTTTTTGTCTTATATTCTTCACACAAATCTGGACCTGATGAGTGCATCTCATAGTTTTAGTAACTCTATAAAACATATACATATATATGTATATGATCATAGACCTATTGTATTTAAATGTGCAATATTAATATTTTAACAAGAACAAGACAGAATTTTTCACAAAGCCTCATTTACAAAGTAAACAAGCTTGGCACAGGCAGAAATTATTTTTAATACACCAAAATGAATGAGCAATTGTGCTGGGAGTCTTTGAATAAAAGTGTATATCTGTTTTTGTTTTTTGTGAAGGTTATTCGATGATCTTGATCATCTACTAATTGTAATATTTGATCTGATTTTGAAATTAGGCATGTTAATCTATTTCAAATTTTGCCTTTTCTTTTTAATAATGTCTACACAATAACGCTGCAGAGGTGGTGGTGGTGGGGGTGGGGGTATCGCTGTTTAACAGCATGTAATTGGCACGGTTGACTGGTTTAGGTGTCTTTAGGTGAGTTTATTCACCGACAATAAAACAACGACTCACAGCAAAAAAGGGATGACCGCACCTCCAGCCGATCCAATCAAATCGAGCGCCAGCTCGTATTTTCCTTTTTTTGTGGCGCTTCTGCACTCTCCAGTCCAGTTGGTGGCGCTAATGCACCTCTGAGTAGTCGAACACCAATAAACCTGATAGACAGCAGAAGAAGAAGAATTAAAGCGGAAGAGGAACAAGAAATCAGAAGTCAGCTGTCAAAAAAGTAGCGTAAGTGTAAACAACGGGTTAGAAAAAGGTAAATTTAAAACATGCATTTTTTTTGTTTGCACATCTACCACCATAATTACGCTGATTTTATTAATGTAAGACGCGCTTATACTATTAATTTTGACTGTTTTTAACCGTGACTGTCAATTAACAGCTCACTGACGCAAAACCTGGAAGCGTAGCAGGCTAACGTAGCTTAGCATGCAAACGAAAAAAGCAACAACGCAGAGTTCAGAGTTTATTACCTGAATTAGACTTATGTTGGGCTAGTGGTTGGTGTACGCTTCTCAGTAACTATCACAGCTGTATTCTTTCTGTACCTGGTCAACAAAGATCTATTTTAGACGGAGAGTCAAGGATAGCGTTAGCCCGAAAACTACTTAATATTGACAGTCCTGCGCCATCGAAGTACAGCCACGGGCGGGCTAATGTTGCTAACAGTGAAAACAACGTTTTTCCATCAATAAAAGTCTTTTTTCATCATTGTGTCACATTTTCAGCGTAGTATGTTATCTTTCTGGCGATTTTAAATAAACAGTATAAATGAGCCGTAAATGATATTTGTGACATTTTGTTTTCTTATCGCTAATAATATTGGGAGCTAATAATTTTTTTTTCTTACTGAGATAGTTATTTGATGTACCCACATGCGACTTTTTGTTTGTTTGTTTGTTTTAAGACATGTACAGTGGTTTTGTGCAGCACTGACTGGTCACCTTTGAGCTCCTACTGAAAACATCCGCCAAAATGCCGGCAGTGTCCACGGGGGTCAAAGAGCTGTATTTATCAACATCTCTGGGAGAACTCAACAAAAAAGCTGAAATTAAGCCAGACAAGACAAGTACCAGAAGGTAACACAATGAGCCATGTTTACTAGTGAGTGGGAGTGATAAAGTAGCTGTTACATAAATGGTTTATGCTGACTGGCCACAAAAAAAAAAAACTGCAACACCAGGATTTTGAAGTTACTTGAACCAAACTAATGTGGTGAGCAGCTTCTCATACTTGGAAAAT
>JAOWBL010000956.1:0-16305 GCA_028564865.1 Zenarchopterus dispar | reverse complement strand
TATATGAGAAAAGAAACCAAAACATTAGGATAAAGATAAATATTTGTATTTGTTTGTTCATTTTGTGGGTCATACTTTTCTGATGATGGTGATTAAACATGCAGAAATCCTGCAGATGGGTGGACAGTGGTGATGTAGTAGTTCTGCATGGTCAGAAAACTCTCTCTGCACATATCTTTGTAGTTTTTTGGGGTGATCTCACTCCCACCGTCCAAAAACATCCCTATTTGGTTGATTCAGAGTCTCCTGTAAGAAAGAGTGTGTGTGTGTTTGTCTCTGTGGTGGATGGTGACCTGTCCAGGTTGTTCCCTCCCTTTCACCCATTTACATCTGGGATAGGCTGAAAACTTTGCATGGTCTCCTCTACAGAGAACATATTCACACTGTAAGATGGATGAGGTCAACTTTGTTGATCAAGGCTCGACAGTAAATACGGTAAATGTTTCTGACAGAAGAGCAGAGGCCTCACAACAACCACTGCTGAGCGACTGCATTGCTGCCATGTTGAACTATATCTTTAATCCTGCAATTCAATCACATATGCCCTCATGCCCAGTGTCTTGAACCTTGAGTTTTGAATGGTCATAAATTTAACTATAAAGAGAAATTATGTTACAATTTCAGTACATTCAGTCCATCCATCTGTAAAGAGAATTTACAAATGTATTATCAAGGAAAACACTTTTAATTTAAAAAAAAACTGAAAAACTAAATGAATATAAATGAGAAACTGCTAAAATGCTTGCTTTATTAATCAGAATCCTGGAAAAGTAAAGCATCTTTATATATGAAATAGGTGAATGATAATAGGAACATAACATAATTTGAGGCAAATTGTTCACATTTCTTCTTTTTCTAGTTATACACTTTGGCATAAATTGAATTGAAATAAATAAATAAACCAGCGCATAGAGATAGCACAGATGTGAAAGAATACAATTTGTTACATGATTATTCAGAAGCTATTGTCCTCACAAACACTTATAGAAAATTAGCAAAATGAAAGAAAATACACTGACAATCTGCATGGTGAGTGAAACTGATATGAAGTGCATATAATTATATGTTCTGGTCAAAGCCAGGGTTAATAAATAGTGACTGCACAGAACAGTCAGCCAATATACGAAACTGCACAGAAATATGTCGATACCATCAGCATTTCTCTCTGGAACTGAAGCCCCACAGAGGCTTGACATGAACTATCGGAGCCTTCACAAGAGAAAAAAAAGCCTTTTCAAACACTTTTTAGATGACTGCTAACAAGTCACTCACACCCAATAAAAACAGAGATATAGTGAAGTGCAGCAGGACAAATGACTGGCCAGCCTTTACCGCCTGCAGCAGAGTGCAGCTAGCTGACTACTAGTGGGGTGAGGGGGACAAACAGTAGTTTCTAAAATCTGAGAGGTTCTTTTAACTTTAATTATTCTTAAGCAAACAACAAAAAACTATTCAGAGCAGTTTTTCCCTGTCATAACTGTCTGCATTTTATGAGTTTGTCACACAAATTTGCATCAAAACACAAAAATGTATCAGTTGTGTGAGATGAGAATGGGTTTGACTTACATCAATGACATGCATGGTGGCACCCGTTGATCAGACATGACAAACGTTGCACCATAGTTGTATGAGTGATTCAGTCCAGATGAAGCACCACTTCCTCTTGATGGAAAGCTATGCTTTCAAAAGTAAGTCACATTAGAGTCAGCCATCTCTGATCTACATATGTTTTTAGGCAACCACATAAAAGGTCGTATGGAAAGTCCAAATGTATCACTTCCACATTCAGTGCACATGGCAAAGCCATTTCCTCACTGGGACACATCTAAAGCAGGCTCAAACGTTTGCAGTAGTAAAGATTTGGAAAAAAGGAAGAAGGTAAATGATTTTTTTAGGCCCCATCATAGGAGGTCTGAGCAGTGACTTCCACAATGCTGGGTCCAGGTCTGTGAAGTAAAGTGGGTCCATGGGGACCCACTTTACTTCCCGGGTCCCATAACCTGGTCCCATATCTGTCCTGTCACATGTTTGAGGATCAGAGGATCTCAAAGAGCTGCAGCATGTATGTGAGTGTAAGTAAGACAATGGGCTTGACCAGATTTTGAACTGAGCAGCACATGATGCCTACATACCGCCAGCCAGGCAGCCTCCAGAGTCCAACTGAAATCAGCAATTAACTCTGACACTAATGTCATCAAGCTGTGCTCCAAATTAAGTGGTCACAGTGAAAACATGGCGCCCACTTCAAAGAGTGCAAGGGCTTACCTCTGAAAAACAAAGGGCATGACACTGTTTAAATGTGAACACTGTGAAACTTGTGCGACGCCAGAGCTTATGGGGTGGAGCACAAAGAGAGAGGCCAGATAAGCTGGAGCCCTTTTATAGAAGCTGTAACCCTGCTAGTTTGCTCTTAAACACATTCAGTCCAGTTTCAGACTAAAAGCCTTAAACTCTTTGCTGCTTTGATTTGTTTCTTTTAAACAAAAGGAGAAAACAGTTTCTCATTCCTCTGTGTCCAAAAATAACTTTATCTAAAAGCCCCCTCTTTTTTTTAAGTTAAGTGTTTCAAGCGACAGTTGTTTCAGTGCGTGATAAACTGTTTTTCATTCCACCATCTTGTTATTTGTTCAGTTTAAAGTCAACAGTTAAAATACAAATCTCAAACTCATCACTTTACACATTTGCACATGTCTGAAATAAAATACAATAGTTTACAGATGGGTATCATATGGTTTGCATGTTTTGGCAACCAGTAAGCCAGTTTTGAACCCAACTTTGATTACAACATTTACAAAGAAAGAAAACTCTTCTGTTTGATTAGAATATGAATTCCAGGATCAATGTCGTTCATGTGGACTCCCTGGAGACGGGAGGGAAGCAACTACTGAAGTAATGATTCATTTGAAACCTTGGTTTCTACATGTACATTCCAAGTACTTACTCATTTTCCTCTTGATTATATTTAACAATTTAACTTTTTATTAAATCAAGTTTAAAATCCAGAAATCTTGTTGAAAATCTAAACACGTGATAGATCTTTTTGAAACAAACAATATCTTAATGAAAGAAACTTTCGAAACAATCTTTATGAAACAAACAATGTATAAAAGTAATGGTAACTCCAGATAATGAAAAAATGTGTATAGAAACCTTTTTTTTTTCTGATGTCAAGCATTTAGTCATCACTGTGTTTGGTTTGAAAAGCTTTCAATGGTGGCTCCATCAGTCCAGCACTGAGCTTTCTAGGTCTGGCTGGAAGTAGGAGGATGTTGACTCAGTTGTGCAATGGATCTTGATGTCTCCAGCCCTCACTATTTGCTCTAAACTAGAGGTTAACGGCTCCGTGGTGAAGACTGACACTCATTACTGTGCCTGAGACAGATGCAATGCTGAGGATAAATGATTCAAACCCTTCTGTGATGCTATTTCAGTCATTTACCAGTCTTATGAACTAGGACACGGTCACCCCCTAAAGACAATAACATATATGTCTGTCAATTTTGAAAATATCTAAACATTTTCACACTGAGATTTACTGCTCTGAATGATATTTGCATATCAACCACTTGAGGCACCCAGCCTTACTTTTAAAGAATTTCTCACAGTACATGGGTAAACAGCCAGACAACTTCCCAGTGTGTTAAACCAGTGTTTGTGACTAGACTTAGGAGTCCTCAGAGAAACCCAAACCACCACTCCTCCATTAATTGACCACATAGGATTTAGATATCGATCTAATGAGACCACAGGCTTAATCTCTGCATTTAATGAAGACATATTCTGTGACATTTTCAAAACAACACCGCTAGCATATCATGTGAAATGCAGCTTTATAAAAATAAAGTATTGGAATTATTTATTTGAGGGGGTAATTGTTGTCAAGAAGTCAGGACCTTTTGCCAAGTTAATCTTGGCAAGTTATTCTTTAGAGTATTTTTTAAAGAATTTCAAGATGTTTGCTACAAAGATTTTTTTATTGTGTAAGAGCAATCTGAATATTTAGGCATACAAAAACATAATTTCACTGAATGCAAAGTATGCTGGACAATCAATCAAAACACATCACATTTACTGTCCTTCCCATAGGTTTTCACCCAATAATGATAAAAAAGTCTTCCATTTATTTCAGTTGAGCAATGATGGGAACAAATTATTTCTGTACAGAAAAGCAGCAACCAGGTGTAAACAAAGCAAATTATAAAACCTAGTTAGTGGTCCTTGAAGAAGACCTTTGAAAAAAAAAGAATTTTCTGTGCTTGAGAACATTTCTTTAGGTATTTGAAGCGACTAATTTTTTTTTTTAAATTCCAACTTTAGATGGGGTCAGCAAAACTGGCAAGTCTGTAATTCAGTGAGTAGGTCAGATTTGCTGGGTCTTGTGACATCACAGACGCAGGCCATATTTAGCCCTGGAGAAGCCAACAAATCCTTTTTTTACATTGGGTATCAGCAAAAAATGGTGGTCAAATTTGACCCTGTGGGTTCTCCAGGGTTAAACTATTCAGCTTGTCATGCCTCTACCTGATTTCACATTATTCTGAAACTGCTCTAACTCAGAGGCACACCCCACAAAAAAGTGGCTCACCCCCTCAAACCAGCTGCTATGAACCGATCTGTAAAAACATTATCATAATAAAATATATATCTACTTTAACTGATGATGATTCATTAAATATATTTTTATGTTAAAAAAATATTGAACTTTTTTTACATAAAATGTAATATGCTGTGCTTAATGTAAAAAACACTTCACTGATGAGCAGGAATGTCGATCAAACTAAATGGTCTGCCTGAACATTTTCGTTAATAGTCATTATTAACAAAAATGTTCAGGCCACATACAGCCATCTTTAAAAAAAAATCTTGGAAGAATAATTTCTTTAAAAAAAAAAAAAATCATATTTTGTATCAGAGGCTATCAGAGGCTATTGGAGCATTATAGCCACTGATACTGATGTGAAATTTCAACAAAATTTCAAAATGGTCAATCACTGAATCAATCAATCAATCAGCCAGGTGATCCATCAGTCAGCCAGTGATCAATCGACTGTTTACTAGAAAAAAGTTGAATTGTTGAACCCTGTTGTCCACTGTGTAAAAGGAAGGAACACAGTTTGCAGTGGTAAATCTTCCATTGTCAGAGCACCACATGAAGAGCTTGCAGGTCATTCTGTCAAACAACCAGAAACTTTAACCACCATAAATTTATAGAGGTGAATGTCTGCATTTAGAGCGCCCTTCTCCTTTAATTCTAGTTTGATTTCTTCCACTTCCTGAAAAAAATTAATTGTGCTTCTGTGACTTAAGCGCTTCAGCATGTTCACCACCTTGTCACTACTTTTGTTTACTAATCTTTTATTTGCAAGACAGGTGTATTTCTAGAGATCTCAAAAATAGTTAGTCTAAAAGCTTAAAGATGATTAACACAGATTCTGGAGCCCAGGGGAGCTTAAATTTTACATCTGATTGAGACTGAGTAACTTATTTAGGGTACATTAATTTCATACTAAAAGGAAGAAGACAAAGATGACTGATCAGACTCAGTTTAAATATTCAGAAAGACACAATACTCAGAAAAACTCAGCCAGGAAAAACGATGCAACAAAATCCTGAAGACAAGAATGAGACAAATCTTTGCTTTGTCCTTGACCCAATGCAGTTGGTAAAGATTCTGCACTAGCCTAGAGGAGTAAAAGTGGCCAATAAATGATTCAAAATAATGGAGTATTGGAGAACAGGGAGGGTCACAGGCTACATCCAGCTAATAAGAAAGCAGCCTCGTTTCCCTCAGCCATTTGGACGGCAGAAGAAACACTGAGAGCCAGAGCAGACTGTGAGAAAAATGCAGTGTGCGCAATCGCCAGCCCCCCACCTCTCCCTCCCAACTCACCCACCTCCTATGACTTACACAAGAAAATGTTTTGTCAGGGAGAGTAAAAGGCCAGACACCACCAGTATAAATCTAACACCCCCACCGCCCACCCGGCTCTCTCAAACTGAACACAGCCCACTGCTGCACCTCTGATTGATAAAAGTGAAGCGAGCAGAGAATGAATGATTTAAAATGGTTGTGTAAAAAATAATATTAAAAATCAAGTTAAATGTTATTAAGTCTCGATGCAATGTAAAAACTGCTGGAATATTTCAAGATGCAGAACTAATGACGTTAAATGAAACACATTTTAGTCCATAAGCACAGAAAGAAAAAGACAGTATACAATTATTTTCAGTATATTTGATAGAAATACGTATACAGTCTGTGAGTCAGTTGGGTATTGGACTCCTGAGAGCTACAACTGGACCCTGGTCTTTGTCTACCTTTTTGTGTTCATATTTACCAGTCCAGCACTGGTGTCTAACTGCAGCTGAAACCTCCTCCTGCCTGAACCACGTGACAGAAGGGGTGTGTGGAGGTTCAATAACTCCCAACAATCTCAGCTCTATTCTGGTGTTACAAAGAAAAATTATTTATTTTCTTCTGCAGATACTGGCAGAGGTGCTGTATGAGTCTGAGGAACTGTCCCACAGAGGAGGCTGAAAGAGCACAGAAGAACTGCTGGAGGTAAGAACAGCCACTCAGTCAAAAACATACACTATTCTTATTATTCAGGTTGTTTAAGATTCTTACTTATTTATTATTGTTATTATTCATTTATTTCATGTATTACTATTGTGCATTTGCTATTAAATTAGTTGTGGTTTTATTTAATTTTGTCAATTATACTGAGTTAGGAACTTTTGTAATGGAGAATGATACTTTTGTGTCCAGTTAAAATGTCTTAATGAAAAGCTTAATTTTTTTTAAACCAAAATTTAAGATAAAGCCACATGTTCTGGTTCAGCTGAAATTGTTTTTGCTTTTGAAAGAATAGAGAAAACGCTCCATTTTTCAACCCCACATTTTCTCAGTGGATGCCATACAGACTTGGGCCTAACTGAACATCAGACTAAAATCACCACATCTGACGAACCCATCAATATCCAGACATTATCTCATGAAATACAAAAAGCAACCATCTCTAAAGACTTGAAAATTGCAAAGTGGTAGGTTATCCGTTTCTAGATTTCAGAAACTCTTCACTCACAAACGAGCCAAAAAATAATGATTAAAAAAAATCCACATTGTCAATAAGTTGCCAGAAAAAACAAATATCACATGTGTTTTTTAACCACCACACACATACACGCACACGCACACACACAGACAGACAGATAAGTATTGTTAATATCAGTCAGTATAGTTAGGGTAGGTATTGTTAGTTAGTTAGGATTATTATTAATGCGTGTCGGGTTTAAACAGACCTCCAGCGGGTTTGCGTCTCCCTGCTTGAGTGGACCTGAATGCCATTCTGTGATTTTTGGGCTTTTATTAAGACAACGTTTTCCTGTGAGATGAGCCAGTAGATGATCAAGTTATCAGACTTTCGCGGACAATAAGTGACTTCAAGCATAAGTATAATGATGCCTTTTGGATTCGTCTACTGATTATTTTAGTGGCTCTGATGCATTACCGATAGAAATGCAGACACTTTAACCCACTAGGAGCGAATTCATGGCCCAGTATAGTTTTTGTTTTTTTTGTTTTTTATGCAGATCTGACCCTTACTCTGCTCTACAACGGTATGAAACTGTGGGTAAAAACAAAGTTCATAGTTTTTGGTTGTATAACAGGAAGCGTACAATGAATTAGAAACACGTTATAAAGATCTATTTAGAGATCCGAGAGTTTAAAAATGCGCGACTTCAGCGTGGAGCATCTAACTCCTTTTTGCAGAGTTTCTGCCTTCTGGACAGACATCAGTGACGTGAGCCAAACACCTAAGGTTCTGTTTCATAGATAATAATCCAGTCAACCAGCAATTTAGAGGTACGATTTAAAAAAGATGAAATAAAATAAGCTTGATTAGGATTAAATGTGAAATGTTAAATCGGGGCAACACACAGTGTTTGATGTGTATGGTGTGAGTAGGGCAGGGTGAGAGGCTTTAATAGTTTGAGGTTGGGAAGTGAAGCAGCAGCTCAGTATCAACTTGGAGAAACTGTCGTCAGCAACATGGACAGGCAGTGTAGCTGTACACCCACACCCACGCACAGCAAATGACAAATGGTGGCCACTCATTCGCATGTCACCGAGCAGATATGTAATTCAGGCTGGCATCTGATTTATAGACTCACGCTTCATTTACTGCAAAACCACAGCATATATTTCACCTGCAAACGCGGCGTGGCCTCCTCCTCACTTATCCACGGCGCTGAGTGACAACAACACCCATATCATAAGAACATAATATCTCTTGCACTGAATCATTTTCAAGTCTACAGTCAGGCCGTTTTGAGGTCGAAAACTTGTGAAGTAAATGAGCCTGTGTTGCATGCAAGCGCCTTTTCACTTCTTCAAAACGAAATATCATTGATTCATGCAAATCAGACTATTGTCTGAGACCTTCCAATGTTTGCGTGGTATGAGAAATAGAAATTAAAACAAACCCGTAGCCTAACTGATAAAAATTGTTGCAGCAGTTAAATCTTAACAACTTATTCTGGATTTATTTATATCATGGGGCCACAGGTCCAGAAACATGCTGTTACTGTAAATTCACAAAAGTGTAACACCAAATGAACTCTGATCAATCGAAACTGCTGCTGGAAACAATCGTTTGTCTACAAAAATCCACCCGAACCCTCACATTTAACTTGAGCGACTGTAAAGTTTACGGAGACGCATGCGCGTTATGCTTGCTGATTGCACATTTTTAAAGATTTGTTTATGCGGCCCAAAAACAACAAGTGTGTTTTACACTCGAGGGTAATTGCACTACATCAGATTTCGGGGTATTTTACCTTGACAGTAGCTTTGGGGTTATCTTGACTATTAGCAGTATTTAACTAATAATGGAGTCATTTTGGATGGATTGGCGCAGCTGGTTTTGCAGTGCATGGACCCTCTTTTAAATAGACTAATGTGTTGGCCTCAGGTCATGTTGACGCAAGCCTTCGGACCTGAGGGTGGAGTAGGCAACGGGTCTCCAAAAAGGAGGTAAATGAACAGTGCTTGTTTGTGGGCTGCGGATTTTGAGTTAGATGCAAACTTCTGACGGGTTTTGAAAAAACAGCTAGAGGTTATTGTGAATGCTGAGATTGAGAGGAGGCACCTCCACATCTTCAGGACCAGAGGAACAGAGGAAGAGTCGTTCTCTTCTCACTTTACACATAAAGGAGCCCTGCAGATATGTGTAGAAATGTGTGTGGAAGCGTGTGTGTGATTCTAAGAAAACACCCCACTTAGTTCCCCTCAGAGCTCAGAGTGCCCACTGCACAGGCGCAGAACGCAGCTCGACACCGGAGAAGCTGAGAGGCAGAAAGCAACGCAACACCCCGACACGCCGCCACCTCCAGCGGACAGCTGCGGCCGGCAGCTGCCGCTGTGACCGCCGGGGAGCAGGCCGAGAGCAGCCCGAGAACGCACAGCTTCCCTCCGAGGCCGAGCAGCCGCTCTAGAAGCGGAACCACGCCGCAGTCTGCAGGCCGGAGACAGAGCCGTGGCGTGGAGATGGATTCACGCACATGATAGCTGACTGCGTGAGGTAGGCTGGATATGATGTGCGTTTGAGCGGCTCATTAGGTGCGTTGTGAACTGATTAGTGCTGATTTGCTTGCTCTGAAAATACAGAGGTCTGTGTCGCAGCTATTTAAGATAATGGAAGAATAATTTCAAATGTGGACAAATGAACTGCAGATCCTCTCGGGATCAATCAGCTGTTAGATTATTAGACAACTTACTGCGCTCACTGTGGAGATTAATTTAATTTAAGACCTAAATCTGATAAGGAGAGAATAGAGGGGGATTCTGTATATTCTTGCTTACACTGCTGTTATTGTTACATCAAATTATTGTTATTACTACTATTATTATTGTTACGGCTTCATGTTTCTAGCTGAAATAGAATATTAGGAAAATAAGTATTCAGCGGGGGACTTGGGTGATTTGCAACAAGAAAAAAATAAGGAAATAAAAATACGCCAAAACAAAATTCGACACATTTGCACCACCTGGCCCGCAGTTTAATGTAACAACCATCTTCATACTCTGGATTTTAGGGGGTAAACAACCCCGTAACCCGCTTTCTTTAAAAAATGATGATCCAGGAATGATGATCGCCGATCAAAACTGCCACTTATCTGACTACTCATTCACTTGTGCTTAGGAGGATGACAGCTCTGTAATGTACCCATATCTATGTTTTAACCACCACCACACACACACATCTGTCTATCTATCTGTCTGTCTGTCTGTCTGTCTGTCTGTCTGTCTGTCTGTCTATCTATCTATCTATCTACCTATCTATCTATCATGCACGTGTGTGCATTGACTATTCCACTGTGCATAAGTCTGACATAGACTTGTTGGTGATCAAAGTTTAAATGGACATCCATATTTATTTTTCAGTCTTTTTCTACCAATAAAAAATATAAACGTAATATTAACGGTAGTCCCATTAATTGGTCTGTTGATTATTGACCATTTTTGATAATCAGCATCAGCCATAGAAAAGCTCATATTATTTGTAAAATGTTCAGAGCAGAAAGACTCCACAAGCAAAAGTCTGTTTAATGGGACCTCCCTCAAATAAAGCACAGATTTAAGTGTTTTTAAAAGACATATTTAGCTTTAATCTTTGTTTCTGAAAGAAACTGAAAAAATGTCCAAAAAAAACCTATTAAAACGACAAGACTGTGTGTGTCTAATACTTTTGCACTATATTTGTGCATGTGTGTGTACTAACGCTGACCAGTGGTTTAATGGTCGGTAAATTAAATCATGATACAGATTTTTCACATGTAATTTAAAATAATATTTTATATTTTTCAATATATTATTTTGATATTGATTTCTTTTATAAAGTTAAGACCTTATTGGTCATAAGTTTCTTTCTGGAATTAATCTTTCTTGATTAGCACCAGACACTTATTTTATTTTATCATCTAATATTGTTTGTTATTTGGACCTCAAAGGTTATTTGGACCTCTTTTGCACAAAGGACCACAGGCCTTTGTGCAATAGAGCTACAGACAGCAAATTTCTTCCATCCTGCACGAAAAGCCGTCACAACCTATAAGCAACAACAACATGATCATGGTATATAGTTTATTATAAACTCTTAAGGTTCTGTTTGTTAAATCTCTAAGGTTGGCCTTTAGCAGATCTATGAAAGATTTGAAGGGCGTTGTCAGTCCAAAATGTCATACGGACGATGGTTAAACCCTGTCATTTCCAGATATGTAAGTTTTGCAAACTGAAACAGGGTTATATATTCATATGAGCATAACTAACAACTGTTTTTGTCCAGAGCGTTTTCATTGTGAAAGTACTGGGATTTGTCCCCAGGATTTTTACAGATATGCAGAGTAACCTATAAAATTTGTAACTCTGTTTTTTTTTTCTTTCTTTTTGCTCCTTCAGAGTTTTTCCATCTTCTTCTGTAATGTTTTAAAAGCAGTGGTCGTTAAAGCAAATATTTCTTCCAGTACAAACAGCAGGCCCAGACCAGACTTCCTTAATTTTTTAAAACATTTATAGGGTTTAGGCTGGTGAAAACAGAATTGAATTGTTTGCTTGGTTTTTTTGTTGTTGTTGTTGTTGTTGTTTTGGGGGATTTTTTTTGTTTAAAAAATTTTTTAGTAATCCATAACATCTATCACATATGTGAAGTCAACAGTTTTCGGACTGGATGTCCAGAGCGACAGAAACCAAAGCAGGCTGCTGGCTCACACTGGATTAGTGAAAGGCCCAGTTTCACACTGTAGAAGAAGATCATGTGACCATTTCCCTGTCTGTCATTATCTTTATTAGCTTCCAGAAATGTCTCCATCAGCTGGACGCTGCCTCTCTACTTTCAAGTCTGAGAGAGTGGTCGCTCCATGTTTACACACTCACACTAACAGAGTTCAGCCACGAGGAATAAACAGTGCCAGGCGTTCAGGGACTGGGAGGCACAAGCAACAAGTTTCCCACTGGTGTACTAGAAGTAGGCTTTTGGTTTCCAAGCAACATTTGAGATCAGTTTAACTGAAAGTGCTTTGATATTTTGTTGAAGCGGTGATGTATGAAAATCAGTTTGAAATATAGCAGCTGCAACATGACCTGAAGTGAAGATAACTGGGAAAAAAAACATGTTAACTAAAGTTTCAGCTGCACATGTTGGAGAACAGAAATGGTATCTGTGTGCGCTGCAACAGCAGCATGACGACAACACAGTTATGAAGCAAAGTGGAAAACGGTCTGCACTTCTGCTGGCACAACAGATAGGTGAAAATAGTGGCACGAAAAAATACGTCTCCCATTTTTACTCACTTTAGTGTCTCCTCATGCCGCTTTGGTTCGATCCCACAATCTTGGCTAAACTCTTCCATAAATCTGGATTTGCTCTTTAGATCCAAAAAAAAAATCATTAAACATTTTTTGTTCTACCTGCCACTTTACCTCATTGATGGTTACTGTTCAGTATCCTGGAGGGATTTGCAGTTAAGATTTTGACTTGAAGTGTGCGTAACAAATAAAATGTGAATGTTTGGCTTACCAACGACCTGTCATGGAGATGAACTTCACACAGTTATCTCTCTGTTCCTAAAGTCTAATCTCAAGATTAATACTAAAGGAAACATTTTCTCAGTTTATGTGTACAGTCGTTAAAGTTTTGGTATTGTTTTTGTGTTCTTTATACATTGATATATCCCACTATTTTAACAAGAGCATAAAAGAATTGGGATAAATACTGCAAGCAGAATCGACAACACCTTCAGTAATCCTGTATGAACACTTATGATATTTTCAGTATTCTGTCTTCATAAGAGTTACTTATTTATTTCTTTGTATGTGTGTGTGTCTTAATTTTCTAGCTGTCCAAACAAATTACTTGACTCTCACTCGAGAAACAAAATCAAAATTTTCCATTTAGAAAATATTCAAAAACTTTCATTTTTATGGCCAACATGGGCTGAGCTGTAACATAAAACTTTGACCTTTACACAAAGGAATTAGAATAAAATGTAAACATGATGCATAGATGGGATAAATAGATGAAAAAGAGGAAGAAATTCAATCAAATGTTTCAAATCATCATACTATTGGAGAGGAATGTGTTTAGTTTAAATCTGGGTTTAAAATATTATATTTGAAAAGACATTAAATAAAGAGAAGCATTATGATTTAAGAACACTGATCCAGAAACGAAATGGGAGTGGGCACATCAGTAATCGATTTCAACAGATTTAAAGTGATCAACAATAAAAAGAGAACCAAACAATGAAATTAAAAGGAGTATGCTTTTTCCAAAGTAATCATTATTAGGATAGAAAATAAATACAGATTAATGTAGAAGTGAATGTTTCACTGCTTACAGACCCCTCATTACAATGGTAATAGATTTACAGACAAAGACCATGTTCTGAATCTGTGTATTTGAACAGAACCTAAAGCGGTGAGGTAATAGTCAGTACAACAGAGATGACTATCTGAAAAGATTCACATTTGGGTCTGTTGTAAAAGGATGATTTCTCCTACAGCAGAGAGTGAGCTGCTCGCTGATATGTCTGACAGCTGAGTATTTTTCTAATCCTACAGAGATGCTGCAGGAGAGGGCTTCAGCTGTGACGGATGAGGGTATGAGCCGGGTCCAGACTGGCGGGGAGACAGATCTCCTTCCAGACCAGCCACCACCTGGCCTGTCCACCGCTCCCACGGTTCCCGGCTCCAGTGGGCCTGACCAGGTAAAGCTGTTGCAGTTCTTCTGGCTGCAGCTGAAAAAAAAAAAAAAAGAGGGGGGGTGATGTCTTCCTGCAGACAGCCACAATGTGCAACAACAAAACTGTTCAACTTGTTGCAAGCTTGCAAGAGTGCAGCTGGCATCACTTTTACTAATGCAAATGCATACATACATACATACATACATACACACGCGCGCGCACACACACGCACATATATGTGTGTGTGTGTATATATATATATATAAATAATCTACACGCACACACACACACACACACACACACACACACACACATATATATATATTTATAGAGAGAGGTATATAAATACACACACACACACACGCACACACCTGGCTGCATTACATTACAGCCCTACAGTTTTTTAAATAGAATATTATTGGATATTTGAATTGCACTGGGACTGACACAGACTTGACTTTCTTTTAGAGCGTTGAGAACATTAAGGTGGTCCTTCATGAGAGGGATCTATGGAAGAGGTTCCATGAAGCCGGCACAGAAATGATCATCACAAAAGCAGGAAGGTTGGTAAAGTTCAAATGGGCAAGTCAGCTCTGAGATGGACAGAACTTGAGAGAAATCTGCAAACCTATTACTCTCAGTGTGGTCATAGTCATTTTAACATATTTCAAATGAACAATTACCAACTAACAGCAGATTTTTTTTCAGCTGTGTGTGTCTGAGCAGATGTTTTTTTACCCTTTAATCACTATTCCCATGGACGCACTAGTTTAAATGATCAACTGAGGGTCAGAACTTGGTTTTAGGATTAGGACTTACATACTCTTATATGTTTCACAATAGCGTTATGGCCCATATGAGTCTCCAAAAACATGTCATAAAAACTACACTTACACAAGTTAGCCCCTTCCCAAGTGTGTTAATTAAAGATGGATCTATAATAAGTAGCAAATAAAATAAAACAATAATACAAAAGGGAGGAGTATTCTTATGTTATTGCAGGTCAAATATTAAGCATCCTGACCACTGTAGAAGTTCAATTTCTGATCATGCTCTACTTTACATGATGTACAACAGCTGATAGTGGTGAAAAGTTTAAAAATATGAAGTAAATGTACCGTGTGATACATTTAATGGGTTAAAAGGGTAATGGTGTGCACAGACAGGGAGTGGGATAGAAGTGGAAATATCTCAAAATGATCATGAAGTACAAATTTGTTTTTAAAAAAAAAATCCCCACAGCAACATTACATCACATAAGCCAAGGCTTTACATCATTAATACCAGAATTTATGGATCATAAATAGTGATATAGTGACTTAAATAACTCTTTCCTGACAGAAATAAATTTCACAGCATTTTCACTCATTTTTTGTGCTGTCAGTCACATGTATAAAAGCTGCTCACAATGTTCTGCAAGAAAAATACTATTTTGGTGAAAAATTGAAGAGGAAATTATATGAAGTGATAGATCTTCACATGAGCATTGTACATTTTTGTGAAACTATCTATTTAGGCATCAAATATTAACATAGTGCAGTTTTGTCTTTTGAACATGAGACAGAAAGTTCCTGCTACATACCTAATTGAAACCACAAATGACTCCTTGGCTTTTGGGATTTAATGCGTCTTGAGGATTAGACAGTGAAGCTGTTGGACATTAACCAGGGAATGAGAATACTTAAATCGACCTCTGCCTCTCATTCTTCATGGTTGTTTTTTTCCAGTAAAAGGTCACTACATTTTTTCCCCTTAATGCTACATAGCTATAAGAGATGGGCTTTCCCTTGTCCAACTGATAAAGTGGGCTCTGAATCCTTTAAAGCCCTTTGAAGGCCTGCATAGTGGTGTAGATGTGGAGCTATGTTCTTGGTTTACCTACAGCCAGTCTGCTTTGGTCCCTGAAAAGCAAACTTCTTTCTTCAGGAGCATCCAATGAGACACTGAAAACAATATCGGCCCCAGATTGAATTATTTAGGCATATTATGAATAGTGTATGCAGAGATGGTCAGTTACACTGTGGTAGAACATATTTGATAATGGTGAAGAAGCGTAGGATAAAGCCCTTTTAAATCTGAGACTTACGGAAGCAAGAAAATATATAAATCTACAGCAGAAAACTACTTTTTAAAACTCTCGTTTGAGGATAAAAGTCTAGTTTTAAATATTAAACAGAACGAGACTAAGTCAATGCTGAACTACTCAAACTGCTTTGTTTATTTTATATTTGCTTAAAAACTAAAAAAGAAAAGGAAAAAGTATCGGTAAGTGCAAGATAAATGTTTGATTAATGAACCTTCAGAGGCACAAATGGACATTAATCAACTTCATCTACACTTATATCTAAACTTTACAAGTAATTGTTTCTTGCTCTGTACAGTGTAATAAATAGATACAAACATTATTATATAAACAGAAAGTTAATAGGCTGAATCATCTTCTGCACAGATAATGGTGTTAAGGGCACAACAGTGCTTTTTATTCAAAAAGAATGCAAAGATTTAATTGATGATATGAAGGTTTTTTGAAAACATCTGCTGTTTATTGCAGTCATTTCTCTG
>JAOWBL010000955.1:0-16306 GCA_028564865.1 Zenarchopterus dispar | reverse complement strand
GTGAACACTGTAGTGTTGTGTGTGGTGTGTTTTCATACAGAGATGTATTACATTAAGAGACAGACGTGATAGACAGAGGGGGGGAAAAAAGGTCAAAAGAAATGGAGGCAAGCAGAAAAAAGGTGTGTGTTGTTGTAAATATTTTTACTTTAGTCTATAGCTTTTATATTTTGGCTCATAAGACATGTACACACATGAGTCCTGCTTCACTAAAACAGACATTAATGTTGTGTAGAATGGGCTGTTAGACAAACACTCTCGCATACCAGAAGTGGAATGTGTGTGGCTGGAAGTGGATGCGCTGCCTTGGGAGGGGGGAGGATAACTGATATATCATGAGGAGCCAGGCACAGACCAGCACTAAGGCTTTGAAGATGGGTCAATAAAAGCTATCTGAGCTAAAGCAGATGTGTATGTGATAAGAGTAGGGAGGATTGTCTTGCAGAACTCAATGGACGGTCCAAGAAGAAAGAGGAGCAACTTTTTACACACCTTGCAAAAATACACACTCACATGAGTCTGCACAAACATGCACGCACATAGACACATGCTTTGTAACAAGTATAAAAAGAGGAGGCTTTTCAGAATAGGCAGGAATTTCTTGGCTGAACCTCGAAGACTGTACCTGGTGTATTAGAGACAGCGAGCTAAAGCTAGAATGACCTCTCGAGAGATATGTAACCATTTGCTTTTTCCTTAACAAAGAATTATCAATTGAAAAAGAACTTCTCTGGTTTGTCTCTTTTCTTATAATACTGGATTTAACTTACACAACTCCTTCTGATTAACTAACAGGTTGTAAAATTATCTGGCAACACAGACAAGCGTGCTTCTTTGAAGAAATCTAAAGTGGCTGAAAAATCCAAAACCAGCAGTGATGAGGATGAGCAGTGCAATCAATATGAGCATGCTTTCAGTGATTCAGATCATGGCTGTGATGCCCTTAGAGAGGTGAGTGATATCCCTGCAAGTGCAAACATTCCTCTTGATCCATACAAGGACAAATTTCATGTTCATGAATGATGACTTTCGCAAAAGTCATGGTGGTTATATTTGGGTTTTTTTTTAATCTCTTATATAATATTTTCAGCCACTGCAAGCTTTTTGGCCCACGGAGAATCACAGCAAACATGCTCAGAATGGGGAAATTCCTGACAAGGCTCAATGGAGCAAACATGAAATTCAAGTGCTCTCTTATACTGGTAATTTTTCTTTACAATTTATGGCCTGTGTCTCTGTGTTTTTAATATAATATGCAGCATTTTTGCAACTTCGTGATCCTGTGGTAATGATTTGTTTTATGTATTATTTGAGATAATTGGGAAAAAGCTCTCAGGCATGTAGATCGAGCTGAATAAACAGATAATGTTGCTACTGATGCTGATGCTGAGCAAACAAAGCGGGGTGCGAAGAAGCCAGAGAGATACCGTGGCGGAAGTGATGGTAATGATGAATGTAAGAGGAATATTAGGTCTCAGTGACCAACAAATTGTAATCATAACATGTGAACTACATTCCACTGCATCAATCATAATTGTAGGACTAAATGAAAAGTACTCCCCACATTTAGTGCCTTTTTTTCTTTTTTAAGGTGTAGCAGAGTAAAATATATTTTAATCTAAGTGAACATTATCAAAACCCCCTTGTTTTTTTTTTTTAAAATAAGATACTTTTAAAGCCAGTTTGGCTGTTTTAAATTCAGTTAAAACTCTTATCGCATACTTTAATTGACACAATTGACACAATCTTCATATATTATGTTACATTTGCCGAGGGTTTTCCTTCAATCACTGTCCTCTGATTTACTACAGGGACCACAAGATATCATGCAATTGCTGTGTCTGTGTGGTAATTGTGCCTCCTACTTTCCGTAGGTACGTTTCATTTTTTTAAATTAACGGGACCACAATTGTTTTATGATTTAAGGTGTTAATTTATGTTTAAATTCGTGTGCTAAATTAAGAATGACACTATCACTATTGTGACTTTATTTCAGATGTTATTTTAAATCATTTCACTACTTTTATTAAAATGTAATGTAAGTTAAAACAAATGTATATACTTTTGGTTGATTTAAACCTAGTTTTAATTTTTATGAAAAACGCTGGGAAACCTGAGTGATGGGAGCAGTAGAGAATGTGCCATTGCTGTGACTATGTGAAATTGTGCCTTGATGCTACATTCCATAGAATAAATTGCAGATCCTGATTCCCAGTGTTGGAAATTCATTCCTCCATATTTGACTGTCTCACAACTGCTACAAATGTATTATTTCCTGATTTGGAAGAGAACTCTCTGTCTGTTAAAGATCTCTGTGGGCCTGACTTGTTCGTGTGGACCTCTGCCATTGGGACCTCCCCTATAGTGGGTCCTTCCAGAACTTGTGCCAGGCCAGTCTGCCCTAGTTCTTGGACTCAGTGATCTGGGGGCCCAGGAGAAGGTTTCCCCCTGTTGTGGGGGTGGAGTTTATGGCTGTCCTTGGGCTGCCTGGCATTTGCCCCCTCTCATTTATCATTGCCATTGCACTGCACGCAGTTGGTTGGTTGACACTACCATTGGCCTTCAGGTTTGTCTCTCATCACTTCTGTTCAGGAACCTCAGGACCCTTCTCTGACTGCTCTGCCCATTAGGGCCAGATCTAACATGCCTGTCAGGGAATCTGCAACAAACTGAGATGATGGAGTTGGATGCTGATAGGATGGTGAGACTGTTATCATTGTTACTGTTAGTATCATTATTATCATTAATTCTACGCATGTGTGTGTATTCATGTGCACATGTTTACGTTTTTATATATTGATTTTGGAACTGCTACTGCTACTAATATTAGTATATGAACCATGTAACATCATGTAATGAACAGTATAATTATGATAACATTTATTTAGATGAAAACTTCATATATGTTTGATATAAGCCATGTAAAATAAAATAAATATTATTAGCAGTATTATTGTTATTATTGCATAGAAGTAGTAGTATATGTTTGTATACATACTAGCGCAAACACATACATGCATCCATGTACACACATACATACAAATTTTTGGAGTAGTAAGAAGAACAAAATTGTCCTTTTTTCCCTCTTTCTTCTATGTCTTGGGTATATGTTTCCGTATCATGTTGCATGTTTACCTTTTTTGTAATAATCTACCTGCCATTCACTTAAATCACAACACACTGTTAAAAAAACAAAAACAAAAACAAAAAAATGCTCATCCAATGAATAAATATGTCACCAAAGACAATTTTTTTGAGCGTTTGAAATAGAAATTCCCAGCATTGTCAAATCTTTTTCAGCAACCAGTGAAAATATAGCTGTTGGAGCGTATCTTTGTGATGTCAGATGAATTATATTAAATAGTCTGCACAAGTTATTTCCAGGACTGTCTGCCTTTAATGAAGCTTGTTTGCTCTGGGTGGATTATGAGCAGAGTAACCTGTTCTGTTCGTAGTGCTATTGCCATATGTTAGTCATAACATATGGCATGAGGTCAAACATATTTCATATAACGGTCTCTAGAACATTGGAGCTGAGAGTCTTTCGGAGAAAGAGTTCCATTGTCAATCCACAGTGTGGTCAGAGTTTCAAAGGTATATATGATAGATAATAATTTGTTCAGTCTTCTCTCTGCAATAGCTTCAGATGTCTCCTTTCTACACCCAATGACAGAGCCACTCTTCCTAATAAGTTTGTTTCTCTGGCTGAAATGTACCTCCAGCAGACCACAGAAAACAATAGAACACTGGCTACAACAGACTAGCAAATATCTCCAGAATCTTACTGAACACATTGAAATACTTCATTTTCTTCAGGAGTGGAGTCAACTCAGACACTTCTTGTATATGTGCTTTTGGTCTTCCAGTTCAGGCTGCTGTCAATCCCAGATATATGTAGTCCCCAACCCTCTCCATATCCTTAGCAAGAATGCTCATCGGCCACAACACTGATTCTTTATTTATTTATTTATTTTTTACTAAAATCAGTCACTGTCTCCCTTGTCTTGTTCACATTCAGCAGCAGGTAACTTCCACAAACCGGTCTACTGGTTTTCTATACTCCTCAGCACAGACACAGTAGAAACTGTGACATCCATCTACTACAGCTTCTCACCCAGTAAATGAGGCTAGATGGTGTTGCAAGCACTGGAGAAATCCAAGAATGGCAATGTCACATTGCCTCTACCACCATCAAAGTGTGGGTGAATGAGCTGCAGCAGATAGATGAGGGCATCATCCAAGCCCAGGCAAGGCTGATAGGCAAACTACAGAGGGTCCAGAGAGGATCTTACCTGCCCCTCAAGTGGGCCAAGACAAGTATATCCAGCACATTTATCACATGGGATGTGTAAGCAATTGGTTGGACATCTTTCAGTGAAGATGCAGTGGACTTCTTCGGGACTGGAACCAGACAGGAGGTCTTCCACAGTTGCAACCTGTCCAGGCTACTGCTGCTGTGGAGTAGCATTAGTAGTTACATGCTATGTACATGACACAGGCAAAATGTTTATAATGCCCAATCATTCATTTCCTAGCCCCAATGACAACTGAACCTCCAATAGAAGTTCAAATTCAGAGAAAATAAAAAAATAGAGTAAAAAAGCAAGATGTAGGCGACTCAGGCAGCTCAAACCCCATCCTTCCCAGACAGTCAGATTTCAAAGTCCAGAGAGGTCATGGTTGGGTCTAATCTCATTAGAATATGCCCAATCATATGTGAGGCTTAGCCTCCCTCATCCCCACCTTCAAAGCAAGGATATGGAAATAGTGTGGACATGTGGGGATGTGTCCCCACCAATATCCAGGGATTATTAAAGTTTCCCTCCCAATTACGTTGATTCTATTCTTTTTAATAGTTGTGAAACATTTGTATGCTGGGATCCTGGCTTGTACAAATCTGGCTTAAGTTTTCAGTCTGAAAAACTGCAGCCTTCCAGAAGTTGAGTCAACAATCTTTAATTGGATCTAATAGGTGCTTTATAAGAGTATCTCTGTTTTTGTTTTTCATTTGTTTGTTTGTTTGTTTGTTTGTTTTTGGGGGAGGGGGTTGTGTGTGTGTGTTTTGCTGAAAGAAAAAATAATAAACATTTACAGTTAGTACAAATGCAGTAACTCTTGGAATATTATAAAATAAATGCATTAACAGCAACTTTGACAACACAAAATATTAAAAAAATGCCCAAATGCCCACAAAAGGTCTCTCTTAAGCATGACATGGATATATATGGGTGCAACGGGTAGGCTACTATGAATAGAAACATGTATATATTTATATATATTATTATATATAACATATATATATATTATATTATATTTACAAAAGAGTCACATTAATATAATGTTTCAAACAGTATATACCTTATTACTTTAGGACAAAATATGACCGTTACCAAAGGCTAGATATAAACTATCAAGAACATGTCAACTGTGTAAACAGTTTATATAAACCATACATATTAGCATTAGCATTTCGTGTGCACTAAAACAACTATTGATAGTTTTTAACAGTAAATAAACAACACATCTTCATTCACGCACACTAACATAAGTCAATCAAACCCTCCTAGGGTATGATCTGTTCTGTGGCTTGGGGTTCTCAATCTTGGACAACACAGGTTCCACTATACTAACATTGACCACTCCCTAGCATCATCCCTAATCGTCTCTCTTCACTGGGCTGGAATGCCTCACCGCCTTCAACCACTTACCCCTCATCAACCCAACAAATGTCATCCAATCCTTGCGCCAGCTGCCCCTTCCCCTGCATGATGCTGTCACAAGTGAGCTACAGAATCTGTTGGATACTGATATTATCAAGCGTGTTGACACCTCACCCTGGATTTCCAATCTGGTGTTAGCTAGGAAGAAGTTGGATGGTGTTTTCCCGTGTTGACCTCCGACAGGTAAACAAGGTGGCGATCCCAGACAAGTATTCATTGTCCACAGCATAGGAGTTGTCTGCCAAGTTCTTTGGCTCAGCAGTCTTCTCTGGGGTTGACCTCCGCCAAGGCTACCTGCATGTTCCCCTTAGACCCAGACAGCTGCAGCCTCATAGCTTTTGTGACCCGCATAGGGGTCTTCCATTATACTCACATACCCTTTGACTTCAGCATCTCCCCCACCTCCTTTAAAAAGATAATGGCTACCATCTTTGCTGGCATTCCTACCGGGGTGGTCTACCTTGATGACATCGTGGTGCATGGAGCAATGTCAGCCCTGCACAATGGTTGCTTAAAATGCTGGCTTGCCACACTCTCATGGTGAATGAGGAGAAGTGCATCTTTGCAACATCAGTTATTGAGTTTGTTGGGTTCTGCTTGACTGCTGATGGCCTTCAGCCTGTCAACTCAAATGTGGATCCCATCCTGCACCTGCCTGAGCCCTCCTGCCCTAAACAACTGTCATTGTTCCTGGGGATGACTGCCTTTTATCTGTGCTTCCTTCCTCACTACCCCGATACCACCACACCACTGTGCACCCTCCTCAAGTCAGGTGCAACCTAGTGTTTAACACCTGTGTACTCTGGTGCATGTTTACAAACTTAAATCCCAGCTCACTTCACTGTCAGTGCTCACTTACTTTGATCTGGTGAGCCCTACGTTTGTCACATGTGATACCTCAAATACTTCACTTAGCACTGTCCTGTCCCAAAGCCAGCATCGGATTGAACGCCCAGTGGCATTTGCTTCAAGGTCATTTACTTCAACTAAACAAAAGTACTCTGTGGGGGAGAGAGAAGCTCTGTCCTGCATCCGGGTATGTGAGCGGTGACATATGTCTCTTTACGGGCCTGCTCTCCAGAGCCACACATGGTCCTGTCCCAGACACACCTCAAGACCCTTCAGAGCCAGAGCTGATTTGGATACTCCACACATCTCTCCAATCATCCATCTGCCTGCAGGAACTCCAGACTGCATTGGCACAAGATCCTATAATCACCTAGGTGAGTATAGGATTGCTGCTGGAAGGCCATCAGCAGTCTTCGAGAGATGTTCAAGAGAACAGAGTTTCAGAGGAACTAGCACCTACCTTCTCCTCCTGGAATGACGTCTGCATGGCAAGGGGACTGCACACTATGGTTCCTAGCATCTTGAGGGCCTGTGTCCTTGCCATGATGCACAATGATCACGTGGGTGTCGTAAAGGCAAAACAGCACTGCAGGTCCCTGGTCTGGTGGCCAGCCATTGATAAGTGGAGATGATTGGGAAAGATTTACAATTTGCTTCATCAGTTGTAAAACCGGCCCACCTCAATACCTCCTCCTATAGCCCCTGCCTTGGTCTCCGGTGCTGTGGTCCCACATCCAGTTGGACTTTTGCAGGGAAATCCATGGCACCCCTCAGCATCAGTGCTTGCTCCTGGTGGCCTACAACTTCCACTCCAAATGGCCCGAGATGCTGCCCACCGGGTCTATCACCAACAGAGTGGTCTTTCCTCTCTTTTTTCCTGCTGGGGTGTGCCTGAAAATCACCTGGCACATGGTCTTCCATTCTCATCAGCACTACAAAGCACCATACTTCCTTAGAGGGCAACACCACACTCTGTGACAGGCAGTTCTCCAGCCCTCCTGATGCTGGGATGGAAACTGTGGCATCCCCTGGACTGTCTCTCTCCTACATTATTGACTAGTCCAGCAGTGATGCCCTCCCTGGACAACAAAGTGGCAGAACAGCAACACAGCATGAAACAGGTATTCAACAGGAGACAGTGGGTGAAGCAGCCTGCACTCACAGTGAGTGACTCAGTCTTGATCCATAAACCACACCTATTTCACAAACTGCCATCATTCTGGCCTGAACCACATCATATTTCTATTCAGCTGGGGCCAGCCATATTCCACCTGGCTGATGGCTCACGGTGGTATGCCAGCTGCCTTAGTCAGGTGGTAACACCATTTGCCTCTGACTGGGCAATTGCAGCTGCCCAGAACTAAAAAGGGTAGGGATGAAGATTTCCCCCATGTACAGCTGAGGACCTCAGCTGGGTATCCACCATAAACCTGATGCACCAGCTAAACTGCCACAGCCTGAGCACTGTCCTAATCGGGTTTGCAAGCGGCCTCTTTACCTCAGAGACTTTGCTGCAGACTTTTGAAGTTAGTCCATAGACTACCAGTTACCAGAATAATCCATAAGGTTATGCTGGTAAATGGTAGTCTACCCTGTTTACCCAGTCAAGGCAGTTGTGTTTGTGCCTTATTAGTATGCTATGTTGTTATGTTTTGACTAATTCTACTTGTTCTGGTTCTTTGAAAGGGGGAGGGGGTGAATGTAACATATGGCTGTATCCCATGAGATAGAGTCACAACAGTGTGACGTCACAGCAAAAAAGGCACTAAGTTCAGTGTGTTTAACGGAGGCTTATAAAAAAGTTGTGAGAGCACACAGTCCTAGTCCATGAATTCTTGGATATAACACAGGGATATTTGAACATTAGTTGTTTTTAAGAGGCACTTTTATTTTCTTACTGTTTTTGCTGTTCTGTTTTGCCAAAGATGTAATGTTATCTTAAAATGTTGAAGCTGCCGTATGTTTTTTCTTTTTCTTTTTTTTTTCATGAGTCATAGCTTGTGCAATATCCAGTTGTTACAGACCCCACAGAGGAACAGAGTTGAGGAATTGGACCCTCCTGAAATTTAGTTCAATACCCCTGATCAATACCATGAAGGACATGATATAAGGCAGGGGAATCCACTGGGACATTTATGAATCTCATATTACATGATAAAGGGTATCCCTTCATCATGTTAAAGGGGATTCATACATGTCCCCACCAATGACAAAAGCAAATATATGTCCTTACTCTAAAGTGACAAAACCTCTGGCCCCATCACAAGCAGAAAAAGCTTTTGTTGGCAGAACTGAGGTCTAACAGTGCTTTGACTCCTCCCAGTGGCAGTTTTCCATACTTGCAACAGCTTTTTTTCTTGCTATTGACTGTTTAATTTGAACTCACGGGGCATACTTTAACCTAACTCACATGCAATCACTATTTGCATGTCAATCTTACTTGTAGAGCTCTTGTGAAATTGGATCAATGCATCTCTATATTCATAGTGAGGCTCAAAAAACTGTTTTAGTCTCCCAACCTAAGTTTACATCCATGACAGTTGTAGGGGGGTGTTACAATTGATACTGATTAGGCTGTTATAGATTATGTGTATGCTTAGTATACAATTCGGTTTGTGCAGTGGGAGCGATAATGAGACTGGTTCAGAGGCAGGAGAGGTCATAAATGACTTTCCTGTTGTAAATGTAACATGAGCCAACAGATGCTGAACGATGCTAAAGATCCATGCCTCACCTGGATGACTCCACTGTATAGCCAATGGCAGTGAGGTACAGAAGTACATCTACAGATGAAGAGGACCAATCAGGAGAGAGACAACTTCCAAATGAAAGCAATAAAGGGTGAAGCCTTTTGTGTTTTTTGGAGGAGCGGTTGAGGGGGGTGGGGTTGATCCTCCCAGAGACCACAGCCATGCAACTTTGCTTGTGATCCTGTTATATGATAATATCCATGGTTGGTAGAGGTGTATGTAACCTATGAATTACAAACTATTTCATCCAATAAGTATTTGTTTGATTCATAAAAGATCATATATTTCATTGAGACTGAAAAGTTGTTTTTTTTTTCCTCTCGCAATGTGACTAAATGCAAAATCAGTCATCTTAACCAAACAAACCTTCAGTCTAAGTCAGAAGGCTTGTTTGTCTGACCAGGTGTTCAGCAGCACAGGTGTGTACTGATGAGGGGAATGGTTGTTAAGGGAGTGGTAGCCTAGTGATTACAGAGGTGGGTTTGGAGGACCAAGGTTCAATCCCCTGGGTTAACTAAGGCAAGCCACTGTGGGCCCCTGAGCAAGGCCCTTAACCTCCAACTGCTCCCCGGGTGCTGCAGCAGCTCACTGCTCATAGTATAATGGGTTATGATGGGTTAAAAGCAGAGGACAAGTTTCAATGCATTTCGTAAGATATATACTGACAATATATGGATTTCCTTATCCATCCTTATGAGCTCCTGTGAGTGTACTCCCACCATTCCTCTTCACACTATACTTCTCAGACTTCCAGGACAAGATAAGCCCTGTCATTTCCAGTAACACCTAGATGACTCTGCAGTTGTGGGGTGCATCAGCAGTTGTCAAGAAACACAATGCTTCAATTATTCTATAAGTCTGATGTGGAGAATCTTATTACATATGCAGTCATCTGTTGGGAGAGGAGCGTCAGAGCCAAAGACTTTAAAAAAAATTAAAAACTAAAAGAAGAAGAAGGCTGGCTTTGTTCTGTAGTCTTAGCACTGACTGTGAAAAAAAAAAACATAATGAACAATGCTAAGCATTTTCTTGACAAGAGAGTGAGTCAACAACATAGTCTATGGATTTTAATTTTGTTTGTTTGTTTGTTTTTTAGGTTGGCACTACAAATAGAAATGATAACTTTGCTTATCATTCACCCAGACCAAATAGGCTTCATTAAAGGCAGAAAGTGGTCCAATAACTTGCATAGACTAATTTAATTTAATTCATCATTCATTGTAAACAAACACTCCAACAGCCATATTTTCACTGGTGTGGAAAAAACATTTGATACGGTTAATTGGAAATTCTTATTTCAGACACTTAAAATTTGGGCTTTGGTCAATCATTTATTCATTGGATAAACATTCTATACACATCGCCGATGGCAAAAGCCACCACAAACGGATTACTATTACACCACTTTACTTTGCACAAGGGTACAAGGCAAGAATGCCCACTTGCCTTGTACCCATCTTCTCCATCTTCATTCATTAACTTTATAGAACCTCCTGCAACAGCCATATGTCAAAGTAGTAAAATTCTAGGAATCAAGACTGGAAATAAACATAAGATTAGCATATATGCTGATGACACTAACTCCTCCTGTACTAACAAAAAACATCAATGTCACTTTTTGAAACCATCAACATTATTAATTCCTTCTGATATCTCTGATCACACTACTAACTGATCTAAGTCCATCATATTAACAGGGTCTAGTGTTTACCTCCAATACTGACTTCTGGTTCCAACTTTGTAAAAATATATATTTATGTCTACCACTAATGCAAATTTAGAACTTTGACAATACAAAGTAATTGTCAATTGTCACTACATAACCACTCACTTAAGCTGCACCTGTCACAGTCAGTGACACTGTCAGTGAACATTATACTGTTTTACAAAAACACTTTCTTTTTTGTGTTCCCGCCCCGCATTCCTTAGGGGAACTAAGGAATGGTCAATAAAACATGGTAGATTTTCAAAACAGCTGGTGAAGGTAACACATGTTCATGCACACTGCTGGCTGAACACGTGTTCCTCCCTTGTATAAAGTTTATTTCCTCCCATAGATGGCTTTAATTTTTGCGTGATATTGATGGCATCTTTAATTCCTCTTTCAAACCATATGTCTTCCCGATCTAAAATGTGTATATTGTTGACATCAAAAATGCCAACAAAAGAGTGTCTCATCAATCAGACACAAGTCATCTGCTGAATCTTGACTTGATGAACTGACTCTCATGTGTTGTGCCCTGTATTTGTGGAGTTGCTGTTTAGATTCTCCAGTGTAAAGGTTGGTGTACTCCTTACTGTACTGGACTACATATAGAACAGCACTCAGTTTCTGTCTGTGTGTCCTCCTTAGGGGGAACTAGTTGTTGACTGATCATGGGTTTGAAGTGAGCTGGGATGTTGTGTTTGGAAAAGATCTTTCTGAATTTGTCAAACCCTCTTATCACATATGGAATGACAATATTTTTGCACCTTTTTCTCTTCATCTTTGTCAAGTGCTGTTACTCACTCTAAATGTCTTGGCTGACTTGATAAAAACCAAGTTTGGATGTCCACAGGTTTGAAGTACTATCTTGACATGCTTGTGTTCCTTTTCCTTTGTCTAGGTGGGAATATTCTCACTAGATGATGTGGAGTTCTGTTGGACAATTTATGTTTCAAAAAGCAGACACTGGCTTTTTTTGTTTTGTAGGTTTCTATTACATCAGTGTTCAGTCTTCTATTGTCTTTCATATGGTCTGCATCCTCTCTGTGAACTTGATGTTTTGTTTTTTTCCAAAAAGTTAATGTGTTTAGTGAAAGCATTTAGTTGATGGGTACGGATTTGACTCAGGTGCCATCCATATGTCTGAACTAGTACTGTTGTGTTATAGGAACTGAGGACTCTGCTTTCCACTCCCAACATATAATTGTCAGTAAGCGACAAGGGAGAATCCATGCCACATGTTTCTGTATGTAAAACCGGCCAATGGACTTGAAATAGTTGGTGAAGAGGCAGAGATCTAACATGGTACAGTTCTGGTCTGGAGTAAAATTGATCCAGTCTTTCAAGGTTTTATTTTGTTTGGAGCCATTTCCTGATGTCTGTTTAGTGCTCCTTCCTTAGATGCATCAGCAGCATCAACTTGGTCACACACGATGCTGTGAAATATCTCACCACCATCCTTTCTCCTCTGTTTGGAAACATTGCACATCACATACAGAATTTCATCAGCAAAATCCAAACAGGCTCCATGTGAAACTACTGTGTCATTTGATGTCACCTCACTTTTAATCAGCATGTCAACATCTGGGAAGGTGGAGAATTTTGTTTCCAAATGTTCACTACTGCCCCAGATGTAGTATTTGCAGCTGAGATGACTGTTTATTGCTTTTTGTCAAACCTATTCTGGTGGTGTATAAAGGTAAAACTATGAAAATTCTCTCATTGTCCAAATATCTGTGGTCCTACAGTAACTGTAAACAAGGTGGAATGTGGTTTGAGTTACTTGTAAAAGCTTACCTGCACAGCTGTTGTCACACTGTTGGAGCGTTGGAACCGACGGTATCTGACCATCAGAGAGAGACAAACCATAAATATTAAAAATCAAATATTTATTATCTGTACTTTTAGGCAAAATTTTCAAGATTAAAGATCAATTCAATGATTTCTTTCTTCACACACTAATAACCATTTAGACAGATACTGGAATTTCTGTTTGATTAATTTGGATAATTGGAATTTCAAGTAAGAGTGATTTCCTTTTAATCAAATGCCTGTGGTACTAACTTCCATCATAAATTTAATATAAGTGCCTATATGTTTTTATTTCATTGCTTTTGCACAACATTTTTAGACACCTGACTAAAGTAGCCATAATTTGCCTTTTCATATTTTCATACATTTCCTAGTGCCCAGTATCTACACCAATCAGCCATAACATGACCAGTGTTAGGTAACATGAGTAAAAACTGTTCATCCTGTCAAAATCTAATGTTCTACTGGGAAAATCTTCATCAAACCATTTACATGAATGTTATTTTGGTTCTTGCCACCATCCTAAATGTTTTTGCAGGCAAACTGCACTCCTAAAATGGCTACATCATTTCCCTACAAAAGCTGCCTTTCCCAGCTGGTCAGCAGTGGAGCCCTTACAATTTATTCAGGGAGAGTCCAAAAACACAGTTAAGAGTATGAAGTGTGCATTTGATCTCTAAAATTCCAATCTGATAGAACCCTATGACATCTTTGGGAGGAAAGCATCTGGTACCAAACAAGTACAGTGTCTGGTACTGGGATGATGACATTTATGTCAGATTTGTCTGTTGTGCATGTTCATGGGCCATAAGCTCAGCACACTGGCAAGCTTCCTGGAATTTGACAAACAACGGACTTCAACAAAGCTTGTTTAAATACTGTGCTGCCCAAATGCATACAGCATGTGTTTTGTTGAACAAGACAAAATAACATGTTGGACCTTACATAGACAAATATTAAGCAAGCCTACTGAATTGGCCCCTCCCGCAGATGGATTTTTCCCTGCTCCTCAGCTTGAGAACAGAAGACACTTAGGAGGAAGTGATCTTTAGGGAAATACACAAAACAGCCACTAGGGAGAAATAGCTGCAGAAAAGAAAATATCTGATTCCATCACACTCCCCACTTGGCACCCACATGATGTCAAATTGCACATCACTTGTCTGAGTTCCTTGGCAACAGGAGTACAAGTTTAGACACTGGCCTTAACTACAGTTTTGGTACATTGTCTTTCACAACATTCACCTCAACCTTTCTGACCTTACCATCATCACTGGAAAGATTCTCATGATCAGACTTGTATAGGCCAGTCATGTTTCTTCATGGAGTTGTCTTTCAGCAGTACAACATCTCAGTCTATGAGATCAGGTCTCTCCATTCTCCATTTATGTTGGCCCTCAAAAGGGCTGACTTCCATCCCTAGCCATTAAGCCCATCTGAGTTCCTGGAATGTGTTGGCTAAGCTTTTACTCTGTTGCCACTGATGTCTTAAGAGGTTACCATCTTCAAAGTTACTAGAAGGAACTGGGGGTATGCCAACCTTCTGGGTCAACAGCAAGTAGAACTGAGAATGAGAGGCTTGACTTGATCTGGAGACACTAAAGTAAGGGGTCTAGAGTGAATAACTGCAGTGACCTCCACTATAAAAGTTATCAGGATTTCATGTGTGAGCTGTATAGACACAAGCTTAAAAACATTGCATCAGGAATCCATTATGTGACATCGATCATCCTCTCCCAGCTACCTCTGATGTGTGACAAGTGTGGAGGATTGAATAGTCACACACAACCCTAGTCAGAAAGTTAGCTGGACTATTCCTTGTTGCAGTCTTTGGAGTTGATCTCAAAATCTCAGCAGGTTCTAATGAAATTAGTAGTGCAATTGGACCTGCTGTTTGACAGACCCTCTAACTGTGAAGAAGTAGTGCATTAAAGAAACTGGATGAATCCATTGATTCAACAACCTCAATGTGTATGGCACATGTGCTCATACATAAAAAGGTGATTGCCCAACGCTTACTGTTGGCCAGACCTCCACATATCCCAGTCCTACAAATGTGAATGGGGGATTTTTAATGATCAGGAGGCAGGTCTGCCATTATCTGGTCCTCCTGCTTTCCATGTAGTCTCCGGCATGTCACACATTTGTAGATCAAAATGCTGACAGACTGTCTTCCACCAATGATACAAAAGCCAGCACTCCTTAGAGCTCCTTCCATGAAGTGTCATCCTTGATGGCAGACCTGCTCATGATAGTGCCTGATACCAGCAGCGAGGTAACATGATGCTTGCCAGGTAGGCCTTCTTCTGCTGTGAGCTGTGACTTCTTCAGCCATCCTTAGATGCACTTAAGACCTTATAATCAATGAAAGGAAAGAGTTTACTGAGAGTACACTGTTTAGAAGGAGAAGGAAGGAGAGAAGTGATGTGACATAGACTGGAAACTGCTGTGGAGAGTGACCTCAAATTAAAAAAAAAAAACCCAAAGTGCTCACCGCCCTGCTGAGATGACAAATTTGTAGAACACATGTCACTGTAACTGGACATTGTTTCACAGCTGTTTGTGGATCAACTAGACCGAAAGTTTCCTGTTGAAAGTGACAGTGTTGCTTGTTCACAAGGAAGGCTGGTGTGGTCAACCAACGGGAAGGCACAAGCTGATTAGCTGGAATGGCTCTAGTTGCATGGCCAGCGGGGTTGACATCAGAAGGGCCATAGTTGCATTAGCATTTGTCGGTTGAACGTCTGATCCTTTGTACTCTGCTATGAACATAGACATAGAACATCTGTGTCAGATGCAGCATCTGTGGCCTTGAGGTGCGGCAATAGCTTTTGTTGATGCATTGCAAAAGATACAGATCTCCTTCCTCTGAGCCGTGGAGAGAATAGGATCATAGTGTATGCTCTCTGGATCATCAACTCTTTTTGATCTTGAAGAAAAGTGCACCATCTTTGCTATTGTTCAAGCTTCTCTGGGGGGAGTGGTGTGTCCCAATCACATGTGTCAGTGGTTAATTCTTTCAAGACAGAGCGGTCCTGAACACCAAAGAGAGCAGCAAACTCCATCCATCCATCCATCCATCTTCCTCCGCTTATCCGTGGTTGGGTCGCGGGGGCAGTAGCCTAAGCAGGGAAGCCCAGACTTCCCTCTCGCCAGCCATTTTGTCCAGCTCATCTGGGGGGATCCCGAGGCGTTCCTAGGCCAGCTGAGAGACTTAGTCTCTCCAGCGTGTCCTGGGTCTTCCATGGGGTCTCCTCCCAGTGGGACATGCCCGGAAAACCTCACCAGGGAGGCGTCGAGGAGGCATCCTCACCAGATGCCCGAACCACCTCATCTGGCTCCTCTCAATGCGGAGGAGCAGCAGCTCTATTCTGAGCTCCTCCCGGATGACCAAGCTTCTCACCCTATCTCTAAGGGAGACCCCGGCCACCCTGCGAAGGAAACACATTTCCGCCGCTTGTATCCGCGAC
>JAOWBL010000953.1:0-16316 GCA_028564865.1 Zenarchopterus dispar | reverse complement strand
ATTGACACCGAATATATATATATATATATATATATATATATATATATATATATATATATATTTGTTTTTAAAAGAAAAAAAGGCCTCAGGCTTTGCTGCCATAAGCCTCATGCTATTTAAAAAAAAAACAAAAAAAAACGTATAGACTATGGGGGGGGGGGAGAACTCTATTTGTACTATCCCAATGTGGTTCATTTTAGGGGGGAACAAAATACACTGGAAACAACTGCTATATTAATGCTCCCCTAAAACATATTTCCAGTTTGGGGGAAACTTAAAGATAACCAAAAAGGGAGAAAGTTATTTTAAATAATTGTGGCTGAGAGCCCATATGCTTGGTTTAACATATTATTGACATTGAAAGTATGTATGCATGGAGATTACATAAAAATATCAATTTGTGACATACGCTTTTAACCCATCACTAGTTAGACTAGGAGCAGTGGACTGCTGAAGCAGTTAGAGGTTAAGGGCCTTGCTCAGGGGCCCATAGTGGCTTGCCTTGGTTAACCTGGGGGATTGAACCTGGGTCCTCCACACCCAAACCCACCTCTGTAATCACTAGGCTACCACTCGCCCATATAAAAAAATCACAAGAAACACCTGCACTAGACATAAGTTGGAAGTCCCAGTCAGAGTGGGAGACACCTCCCTGGGTGGTGAAGAGTAAAAGGGCAAATATCCTGTGGTATTTCCAGACTAATAAACTAGTGATGGCTAATCAACCAATAAAGTGGTTGATAAATCATGGTCGGTGAAGTCCAGAATAAAGAGCAGTGGTGATTGATTTAGTCATCCCAGATAACAGTAGTATCAAGAAGATGGAACAGGAGAAAGTGGAGAAGTATCAGGGTTTGAAGGAGGAAATAGAGAAGATCTGGAAGGTGAAGACAGAAGTGCCAATAATAAATGGAGTACTTGGAGCTGTCCCCCTTAAAGCTGGGAGAGTTCCTTCAGCAGACTCCAGAAAGGACATCAGAGATCGTGGTCTAAAAGAGCACACTCCTAGGAATAGCAAAAATACTGCACAGAACCCTCAAATTTCCAGGTCTCTGGTTGAGGACCCAAACTTGAAGTAGGGGAACCGCTCACAGAGGAATTCCACAATAAATTTTCAGTATATTCTCCAGCCTATTTTTTAAGTGTTAAAATACCAGTTTCAGTTTGATTTGGAGGGGGGAAAAAAGTTGATAACTTTTAGTAAGCATTTTGTTCTCGCAGTCTCCTGTCTGTACTATTGGAAAAAACTAAAACTGAAGAAGATGCCAAACTAGAGTAGATCTTGTACAGAATCAAAATAAAAGTTAGTTATGCGTGTTTTATGCTTCTACACTGAAGACATGTAATTGCAGCAGCGAGGAACCCTACATTGAAACCTCCACTAGAGCCTGATATGCACCTCCCCAGAATTGCAACTACACATCTGGTCGATATAACAAATGTGAGTGGTCTGTTTTGTACCAGTGTATTTCCTGCGTATGCCGTCTTTGGTGTTTTTAAAGTCTGGCAGAAACAGAACTAAAAATGACTGTTGCTCAACATTCATCAGCTCCAGCTCGTACAAGACTTTTTATAGAGTTGATTTCATGGCAGAGTAGCAGGAAGTACACGGAAATAACGGGATAGACAAACGAACAATACTGCTCATCAGTCAGCTCTGATTATTGGAGTGATGTATGACTATAATAAAAGTTGCAAGATGAAACATTCTCAGAGGATTTGCTTTTTGAATGTAAATATGCCAAATGCATATTGAGAAAAGAAATGCTCATGAGCCTCAATGTTCTCATTCTTGTTGAAAAGGTCTGCTAATGTGCCAAAATTACAGTTCTCTAGGAAATGCTTTTTTTTTTTTTTCCTTTTGTGCGTACTCATAATAAGACAAGGATATAGAATGCTATGAATAGAAACCCCATCAGCCTTGGAGGAGGCATCTAATTTGGACAAAAACCATGCAAACATGCCACTGAGAGGATGGATTATAAAGCAGCTGGAGGGTGACATTCGAAGATGCTGCTTCCCGTGAGACAAAAGGCAAATACATACAACCCACATTTCATGAAAAAATGAAAGAAACATAACAATCAAATGGGTGCATTTGGATTCAACTGCAAATTCTCCCAACAAGAATTTCACTGGCATTATCAATCTTTTTTCCCTCTCTTTTGAGCAGATGATGATGTATATCATTTATAGAGCTCTCCTTGCTAAGCTCACCCCTTTCAGCTTTAATATTTCTAAATATCAGGAGGACAGTCTACCTAATTTGCAAAGGAGAAACAGAGGGAGAGAAGCACTCAGAGGAGAGATGCACTTTTACTACTAATCTCTTCTGTACAAGTCTACAGCAATAGTAAGAACCGGTGTATTGGATTCATCATTTCATCTTCACCTCCTCCTTGATATACAGCTCTCTACATTTCTTCCACTTTCTCCTTACAGAAAAAAACACATCTGCACTGATTAGAAGGAGTGACCCCTTGAATCTGTCACATTTTTAATTGAAATTCAAATCTTCAGTGCCACTAGAGTGATGAGACATCCAGAGGAAGGTTTTTTTTTCTTCTTCTTCTTTAATCATTTCACTCTAATTGCAGTCCTTGGTTATAAATATCTTTGGAGAGAAATGACATAGAGGCCTTGATAGTCCTGGCCAATCTTAGCACAGTAGTGTGGAGCTGTAATTACGTGAGTGTTTATCTGCTTGGGCTTTATCAGGTAAATGAGCTGAACTTGGAGATTGGCAGTCGTAGCTACTGAAAAGCTAATGCAAGTCGTTAAACCCACCATAAATGTCTCTCGCTCGTTCTTTTGTCATCTGTGAAGGCAGGTTCCAGGTGCTGGCCAACAACAACCTGCAGATCCATCAGGTGACCAAGGTTGATGAAGGCGTGTACCGCTGTGAAGCCAGTGTGGAAGCCCGTGGGGAGATCGACTTCGTGGACATTGCTGTGGTGGTCAACGGTAGGTTACAGTTCCTTCAAGAGTGTTTTTAATTCAGGATTTGATGCTTCTCTGTAAATAAGAATCTAATTTGGGATGTACTTGATTGGTAGCAGGTCATTCTTATGGAAGTTTCTGGAGGATCTGCTTATTTTCCAATAACAGTGTCTTTTTTTTTTTTTTGTTGAGGAGCAAATTGAAAAATATCCAAGTCAATAAATGTACAACCCTTTCAGTTATACTCCGATAGTATTTTTGTATGTCCTCCACAACATTTGACAACTTGTTTAGATTTAGTCCTGGCTGCTGTTGGATGGTTCCTGGAGGATTATTCCAAAAGTTTGCAGTGTGGCATCTGAAAGGGTTTTTCAACCACATTTGGTTCTTACTGTAGGTATGATCAGTAGGTTTCTTTCTATAGATCTAAGAGTTCTCCCAGCTGTATACCTCTGAAACATCTCTGAAGTAGTGTGGTCCTCCTTCAGTGATTTAAAAATGAGCAGCAGTACTTTGATATCTATCCTGTGATTCACAGTTTAGGAATTCAAAATTAGTGTGGTGTGATCAGTACTTTCTGTCTTAAGATGAACTCTTGTTCCTGAATTTTGCACCTTCTGCAGCTGTTTTGGCCTGTGGAATGACCAGTGTAGTAATCAATGCTGCTCGGGGAAAAAAAAGATTATTGACCAGTTTTTCTGCATCCTTTTTGGACAACAGTTTTACAGTATGCATCATTATTTTATTAGTGTAGAGTTTCTTTGGAGAAGCTGGCAGATATAGATTTTTTTTTCCAACAGAGGAAAAAGTGGAAAGGGTTAAAGTGATGAGGTTAATTTAAATTTGAATGAATTTAAATTCCTGGGCTCAGAAGTTAGCAGTTTTCAGATAGTATCCAGAAGTTGTTTTTTTTTTGTAAGATGTTTAAAATGGACAGAGATCATACAAAAATATAAGTCAGAAAGATAGGACGCTAAGCATGTATCTTTAACTTTAGCTTGGGCGTTATTTCTTGTGCTGATCATACCTCTTTACACAATTTCTGTCATAAATTTGTCCTTTACAAACACTAAATAAATTTAAATTTAGAAGCTTGCTTATGTTGCTATTTAAAAAAATTAATCCCATCTGAAAACAAAAGCATTCATGGTAGCATGCTAGAACCCATCCATTCATTTTAAGTATAACCAGTTATTTCTATTCAGGGTCACATCCCAGCTCTCTTGCATGCTTTACAGATCAATTGCAGAGCCGTATATAGATGAACCACCACAAACAGTCAATCCTATCCTGGGCAATTTAGAGCCTCCAGTTAACCTGAACATGCAAAGTCCACACAGAAAGGCCTGTGCTGGGACTGAAATGAGAAACCATCTTGCTTTGACTCAACTGTACGAAGCACTAAACACCATGGTGCCCACGTCTTAGAATCAAAAGCAGAACTCTCACGCTTCCTGAGGAGGAAATAAAGAAAAAAAAAAGGTTGTCACTCTTCCACAGGGAAAATGAAAAAACTTGGCCACAAGAGTCCATGTACACAAGTTGAGTTGTTGACTGAATACCACTCATTCTTTTTATTCTGGTGCCTACAGGAAGACCTGTCAGTTCAGTTCCAAGAACACAGATTCAAAACATTTACACCATTGGTTTCAACCTTACTGTAAAGGCTTACCGTAAGCTCAGAAGGGTTTTCTTTATTTTGTTCAACAACCAGTTTGGTGCACATACATTCCAAGGTAGTTTATAAAAGCTGTGAATTATATGGCCTCCGTTTGTTTGCAGCGCCTTCAAATGCTGCAGTCTGTTGGAGCAGAGGAATTTCAGAGCTTATTTACACCGTTTCAGTCATTTGCAGTCAAGTCAGTGATTCTGAAACAGCGCCTACTGATGTGCACAAACTGAGCTTGAAATTTCTGTCAATCGCACACACCTTGGGTTGGAAAATCACAACAGAGTTGCCATTTTGACAGATTCAGCTTCACTGACTTGAATAAAATCGTGTCTTCCGTTTTAGCTTTTAAGAGTATTTTTTTCTCCTTTAATTTTCGTTTTTATTTAATTACTGATCACTTTGGGATCCAAAATTCAAAGCATGTCCTTTTAATTTTTCTCATTCGTCCTCATTTACAGTTAGTCACCTGAGACTGCCGCTCTTATTGAAATGTGATTTCACTGAGGCCACGAGCGTCTTGTACCAGTTGAACAGCTGCAATATTGTCTCTGCCTATGTAATTCTCTCTCACCTAATGTAATAGCAGAACGGGCCTCAGCCCAAAAAGTATGAATTGCGTTCAATTTAGCACACCACTTACCTCACTTCTGTGGAAGATCCAATAAGCCTGCTCAATGAGGCATGGCCTATTACTGCAGCGATGCAACACATGCCATGTGGTGCTGCGATGGGACAGGCTGTGGAGCGTCCCGAGAGGAGTTCATCTAGACTGCAGTCACACCTAGAGGGAGACACTTGATGAAGTTTGCATCAAAGAGACATTATCTGCTTATTGTCACACCCAGACATGAGTTGCAGGACAGTTTGGCCGTAAGCAGACAAAATGTTTAGTCAAAAACACCATTTGGTACTCATGAAAGGTAATGTGCACTTGAAGTACATTAAAATCTTTTATGTTTAGTTTGGTATTACAAGGCAAGAAACTGTCTAAGGCTCTTTTTAGTTTTGTTGCCATCTTTTTCTGAACACTTGAGTTTCCATATGTGGGTTTTCATTTTAGGGAGAATCCAGGGCAGTTTTAGGTGGTACCGAATGTGGCCTCTCAGCAAGACATTTGAGGAACTTGTACTGAGTTAAAACACGTCCCTGTCCTGGGTGAAGTGCCTTTGCACAATCCCCAATAAACTGGTGGGTAGTGGTTGGTGTTGACTCTGCTGACTGAAGATACTGTTGGGAGGAGGTGGCATTTTTAAACTATCTCAATGACCATTTAAAAAAAACTTGTTTCTTCCCTTTACACCATATTACAGTGCATGCAAACATTTTTTTTTCAAATAACTTTCAAATTATTCCCTTGAAGTTGTCTTTTATTCGTAAGAGGTTGGCAAATGGGTACAGTACTGCCCTTAAGTGGTCGAGAGTGGTGCTTTGCCTAGTCAGTAGATTCTACTGGCTTCATCGCTGCCAAATAGACACACGATGGCTGAAAGAAACGATGAGGTTGGTCCTGTCAGTTTCAGAGCTTTAAGTTTTACATCACACCCTACTAGTGGAAACTTGGTTATGTATTCTGCAGTGGCTCCGAGGCCCAAAACACAACAAAACCATGAAGCTACTGGTATCTTGAAAGTGTCTCAACAGTATCTCAAAGGGAGAAAATATGACAAAATTAAAATCACCGCCATTCAGACAGATAAAGGAACAACATAGGGTTTGTGTGTGTGTGTGTGTAGATATAAAAACAAAGATGTAAATCAATGTCATCCTGTAGCATTGTTTTCTTTTTTTTTTTCACTTGTGATTTACTCTTTAATTCCTAGGCCTTTTAAGTTTAGTCAACAACAAATCTTGTTAGGTTTAGGAATGATAACTACTAGATATTGGAAAAGAAGGTTTCGGATTTTGGTTTGTCTTGATAAATGTACCTTGTAACACAGTTTTTCAACACTTTAAGGAGAAAAGCTAAAACCTTCCATCTATGCTGATGATTGTTGCCAAGTGGCCATGACAAAACAGCAGTCTAAGACATGATAGATTGAGAACCTTTTGCAAAATCCAATAAATATTTTCACTCACAGCTTTCCATTTTCAGTCCTGAAGCCAAATCTTTTCTATATTTGAATTGTTCCTCATCTCCATTCCAGCTTTCATTATTGAGGCAGGTCAATTCAACAGGGCTCTTCTTGTTCTATACTCAGTTATGCAGGGACAGCAGAGTAAGAACTACAGCAAAAATTTCCAAAGTGATCCCCAAGGGCTACCAGAGGACAAACTGTATTGACGACGACCTGGACTGGTCGAACAACGCAGCCTCTGAAAACAAGCAGTTGGAGATAGAATAGATTGCCCCCAGGCTTAGGGACATCAATGAGTGCTACAAACCACATGTTTTATCAATCAGATGCAGACAATTAACTGCTCTCTGTTGTGGTACCTGGGGATATGGCAGAGGGAGGCAAGATAAACAAACTGGTATAAAAAAGTTTTTCTCTGTTTGAAGACCCCCAAAGCAAGAAAATAGGAAAAACAATGAGAAGTAAGCAGTGCAGCTACTGGGTATGTTTGGACTTTACCTTTTGTGAAATGTGACATGTTTGTCCTTAAATTCAGGATAAACCTGAACTGAACTCTCATGCAAAATGTATTTAGGTTTTCACTTGACAGATACTATTCTGTTGGCATACTTCACAATTAGTAACCCTAGTATTTCTTAGCCCGTCAAGTGAACCAATGCTTTGTGCATCCAAGGTAAAGAGTTGTCCAGTTCTTTAACTGAAGCATTAACGCACAAAAAAATGTCTAGGAGAGCCTTTTCTTCAGTAGGATAGAAGATTAGATGTATACAGAGAGTTGTTAAGGCTATCTGATAAAAGTAGCAATAATAATAAAAAGATATTGTCCACTCAACACCGCTACCAACAAAGATAATGATTGCAAACCCAAGAATAGGACAAGGCAGCCTGAATTAGTTCCAATTGAATATGTAACCTATTCATCGAATGATGCCAAAGGCTCTTCAAAAAAGGAAACTTTTAAGGAGAGATTTAAAGGGTGAGTTGGGAAGGTAAAGAGTTCAATGAGGTGGAGGCTCTGATGGAAAAAGCCCAATCTCCCTCTGTAACAACTTTCTAGTAGTTAGAAGAGCATTTTCTTTTGCTCTCAGAGGACAGGAGGGCACATACCAGATCAACAAGTCCAAGATGTAAGTAAAGGCAAGACCATTTAAGGCTTTGAAGGTGGTCAGTAATAGTTTGAAATCAATGCAAAATCTAAGAGGAAGCCATTGAATGGAAACGTGTACGGGGGAGATTTGGTCATGGTCATACTTCTTTGTTCCAGTAATGAGTCATCCTCTAGTATTTTTAGTTAAGCAACAGAGGGAGCCCTGACTTGTACCAGAAAACAATGAATTTTGGATGGCTTTTTGTATGTCAGCAATTCAAAGAAAGGACTTCATTTGAGCAATTATCTTAAACTGGGAAAAAACAAAATGGAGCTACATGTTTGGCCTGAGCATCAAAACTATGTTTAGGACCCGTTTGAGTTGTGTTATCTGAGAGATCACTACTAGAAATCATAGAACTGACAGAATTTGTGGTAACAAACAAAAATGACCTTGAAATTTTGTCATTGAATTTCAAAAAAAATTTTGGGCCATCCATGATTTAATGTCAGAAAAACAATCTGAGAGATTTGCAAGGCTGCTGGGATCTGTAGATTTAACGGGCATTTACAGCTGAGTATCATCCGCATATAAATGGTAATTTACAAAATGGCCCCGAATAAGCGGACCCATAGAGGATGGAGGGGGAACAAGTACTGAGCCCTGTGGCATCCTGCAACTGAGCTGAACCCCTGAGGAGGTAAAATTATTCAGTTATGGAAGCAGCTCTGTCAAGATGTTATGAACATAAAGTGAAGTTTCTATTTCCAACCCAGGACTCCAAACTATTGAGAATAATGTTGTGGTCTCTTAAATCTCAGAGACTGAAAATCAAACATTCACCTATCTGTATTTAGCAGTAGATGATTGATTAGCAGAACAGGATCTCTCTCTGGACTATAACAAACCATTGCTCTAAAACCAGAATAAAAGCTGTAAGCTTGAAGATGCTGTTTTCCTTCATATCAGAGTTTTAGATAGAAAGGAAGAGATCAGAGATAAATACATAAAATGGGCATTTATATTTGCCAGATGTCCTGCTAGAGGCAGAAAAGACTAAAATTCCTGGTATACTGTGACTGAAAAGAGTTTAAGAAACCCCCAGCCAACCTGAGAGCACCCATCCAACTTTATTTAAATAATTTAGTTTGGAGAAAACTTTTTCTCAGTGATTCTGTTAAGAAGAGGAACAGAGCTGGAAAGTTTTCTAGGCTGGAGTAAAGATGTAAAAGAACTTTGGGCTCCTGCTTACTGAAGGAATGGAGGACATTTTGAAAATTCTATCCTACAATGGCTTTGATTTCTGCATTGATTAATTTTGTGCATCAATGAGAATAAGTCTCTTCAATCACGGCACTTTCTTTCAAATGGCAGTCTTTTAGCGTAGTCCAAAGTTCCTGTATTAACTTGTAGATTGTATTCTTGAATAGCTTTCTGCAAAACCAATTAATGGTTGAGTTGATCAGCTGATGTAACTCTGTAAGGTCGTCATGGCTGCTTTTTTTATAGTTGGCGTGATTCCAGTAGATCCCCATCTCTCAATTGAGTGTTGTTGACATGTATTCAGCTTGTACCATATGTAAGTCATGCTGTTCTTTTGATGTAGCATGTGAGCATCAGTGATGACTGACTATACTTTAACTAGTCGTGCAGAACGTCATTTTGTCTGAAAGCAGAGCTGAAATAGCTTACTGTATACTCTCTCCCCCATGTGAAGTCATCAATATTCATGACTTTTTTTTTTTTCTTCTCCGTAAGCACTCAGCAAAAGAAGACTACTGACCTGCTGGAGTGCCCAGTCTCCAGTGTTGCATCAAAGCAGTTCATAGATGAAAATTGTGGCATATCTAGTAAAAGAGGGCACCTATTGAATGGTTAATCAACCTAAGGGCCAAACAGATCAGTTTCTAAAAGAATACAGAACAATTCAGGGGCTTATCTCAAAAGTAACCAAAGATGAGTCATAAAAGCCTTCCACCTAATGTATATTAATGCTCTCTCGAAAAAGAAGAGAAGAAACATGTATTTGATATAGTGGGAAGTTGACATAACTAGGTAATTTGCAAATTTAATCATGCTCTCTGCTGCAGTTGTTCAGTAGTCTGAGTTCCAGTGAAGCTTTCATGCACTCTATCCTGTCTTGACATGCAGTAACTTTTTATTACTGAGAGTATAATCTAATGAAATGAGGCATATTTCAGATATTCCCCTGAGGCATATTTACAGCACATGGGCTTAGCTTGCCAGATCACTTAAAAGAATAGTTTGACATTAAACTGTATATGCAAGAAAAATCTGCTTCCTTGCTTTCTGGTGAAGCTAAGACTGGTACTGCTCTCTGAGTACAGGACATGTCAATGTAATGAGCTTTAGAAGTGGTGGAGAGAAGATATCATTGCCTGATAGTTGCTGTACTGACCAAGTTCAATTTTTTTTTTTTTTAAACCAAGCTAAACTGTGTATACCTAAGAAGGTACTGCATTATTTTATTGGGATTACTTACAAGATAGGCAAATATTGTAATAGTATAATTTAGGGGGTTATTTTAGGGGTCTTGCATTATGTATCTGTTATCACATTCATACAGGCCTGTTTTTTATGCATCTTTAAGGGTTTATTCTTTGCTCATATTGAAAAAAGGAACGATGGTGTAATGTAACAGCTAGTCAGTGGTTGGTAGGGAAGTCCAGATGCCATCATCTTTCATCATTTACTCTGTTTTGTTTTAACCTTAAAAGGTTGCATTGATGGTACTTCATGGTACCATGAAGAGTTTCTTTCCCTGAAAGTAAAACACCACTCACGTATACCTCCAATTTTCTTATTTTACCTTCCCCTCCCCTGTTACTGCAGCTTCACACTGAATGCTGAGCTCTGCTGAGTTTTCAGGTCTTGCTGGAGCCTTTGCTTCTGTTCTGGCATTTGAAAAAAAGATGTTTTGACAAGATTTGATCAGAATGAACATTATTTAGCATCATCATTTAGCATAAGGTTAGTCAGTCAAACTAAAAAAGCTAACTTCTGGTTATTGTACAAAGGTGGGCGATGCATCAGTACTTTTCATGGCCTGGCCAGTAATGCATATGCAACACTGGATTAAATGTACCATTTACCATTCATGAGTTGCCTTGCAGACTTTGCCTTTTTTCTTGTTTTGGAGACCTGGTTTAGCAGTTTCTATTCATATGGTCGATGAAATTAAGTTATACTCAGTATATTGAGACTAATGATCCCAAGTCTATTTTCAAAGCAAACCTTTAACTAAATGAGACGTTTGCAGATACTTAGGTGAAAGCAAGTCATAGTTCTAATATGACAACCATCCCTGAAACAGTTACTACTGTTATGCCAATGTCAAAATATAAAACTGTTTTTTTTTTAGTTGTTTGAATGTAATATTTAACAAGAGCTTAAATGTTGCCACTCAGATACAGATTTTTATACACAATTCAGAAAAGAAACAACTTCTCAATTTTGCCTGTCTGTCCTTCGGATGCACTTAATTTCTGCTTCACTCACTCAGACACTAGACCAACAATTTTCCCTGTTTGCAGCTGTCAGTGGAAACCACTGCCTGTGTCCCTCAAGAGCTCCTAAAATTATTTTTGCAGAGACATCAATCATGACTGTCAGGAACCAAAGGGAGGAATTTAAATACACTTCTCAGTTACATTAGAGTCCTGGTTGCAAATAAGAGCAGGTTTGATTCCAGCGCACACACTAATCCAGGAGGCAAAGCAAATGCTTAAATTGTGCTCAAGCAAAGGTCTTGTCTCAAAACATTTACTTGCTGAACTTCCAGTAGGTGTAATTTGGTTACGATATTTACTGAGAACATTTCATGACTTTTGAACACGGCTGATTTTACTGAAGTCCTGAAGCTTCTTATGGATCCTTTTAAATCACTCAAAACTGGTTTACACCTTAAAATATGTTTACAGTGTGTGCTCAAATTTGTGGGGATCCCTATAAACCTCACATTATCTCCACAGAGCCTCTGAAGTTTGAAGGAGGTGACTAATACATGAAGAATTCATAAAGCTTGCCAGATTCTTTTTGGATGCTTTAAGCCTGTTGCCGATTAGCTCTTTTGAAGTGTCTCAGCTTGGCAGAGTGTCTCATTAATGGGGCTGTTTCAACAAGGCTCAGTGGCGTGGGCGTGGATTGCATAGGAGTAGAGGGACACTGGAGAATGGAGATCGGCTGGCGTTGAAATCAATGGTTATCATGTCAGGCAGATGCTCGCTCCTCTCACTTGCAGAGTCAGTAGTATTGGAAAGGACTAATAGTGTTTGATTATTGCTTGGACCTTGATTTGTGTGTTTGTTGGGGTGGGTGTGCTCGTCCCCGTTTTTCCACTTTGTGTTGACTTTAAAGGCAAAAAAAAAAAAAAAATATTCATTGATATTTTCTACATTAATGATACAAAGACAACAGGAGGCAGCGTTTAGATTAGTCACCATGGAATTTAGATGTACCATGAAGAGTTTATCTTTCCTTAGTCTGTGTTGTAATTGATCCTTTAGCAAGGGCACCAGAGCATCGGTTCATTAAGTATCTAAAGTGATGCTTAGTTTTGATTTGAATTCCTCATTTGTTACACCAAGTATGTAAAATGTATTTTTCTCAGTCCTCTCACAGCTGTTTATCATTCAAAGTGGCAGATTAATGAGACCTTCAACTAAGTTTAATATTTCGTTGTTTTCAGATTGAAGTGTCCTACATGTGACATCACTCAGAGGACAAATTCAATTCATTAACTCTCAGCTAGCCCCACACCAAACAGGGCTGTTTGCTCTTTTAGTATATGAAACAATTCAGTTTTATTTTCCTTCAATGTGACACTTTTATTGCCTTTTAAGCCCTTTCTATTGGATCAGATGAAAACTGCTGGAACAATTGCCCAGTGCAGCTGGCAGTTGCAATAACAACTCTCAGGATTCTGAGAGCCGGCTCCTCAAAAAAAAACCAAAAAAAACAAAGAAATTCAAGTGTTTTCCCTTTGGGTTCATGTTTGTAATTCTCAGAGTGACTCAGGTTGATCTTATGTTTAATAGGTCAACATCATGGACATATTTTAAGTGTAAATTAAGACATTCTTTGATCTTAGTGAAATAGTGTCCCACCAACGGTGTAAATCTTGAATTTTCCATTTTATTTGTTTAAATTTATGCAATCTAATTACCAGCAAGCCATTGCTTGTTAACAGAAGTTGCCTCATTTTAATAGACCATTGTTATGCGACATTAGAGTGGCGGAATGAGTAAAACATAATTACATTTTCTACAAGTTTAAACCTCATTTACACTAATGCGTTTCAATGTGTACCTAGATGCATTATTTGTATAATAGCATCTGATCACAGGCTTTTGCACTGACAGCTGGCATTAATAAGCCTTTATATTATCCTGATTCTGCTCACAGTGTAATCAGATCTCATTATGCAAATATAGAAGGTGGAACTGGTGGACTTGTTGACAAATATAGCACGTCTCAAGGCTGTTTTCTGTGCCGAGGAGGGAGAGAGGGACTTCCTGCCTGTCTTGAAACAAAGCGGCGACATTAGGGGCTTTTAAATACGATTTTTAAAACATGACATTAGGTGCTTAGTTGATATTTGGCATCTGTTTCACTGGAGCTATCAATATGAAGTCCAAGGAGATCTCAGTGCAAATAAAGAAGGGCATTATTAGGCTGAAAACAACATAAATCTCTGAGGGAGAGAGAATAACCTTTGGTGTGGCCAAATCAAGTGGTTTGTAAGAAGTACATGTAAGCTCAACATTAAAAGGCCTGGAAGACAGCTGAAGTGGAGGATAAACTCATTCACAGTATCAACAGAAGTCAAGAAATCTCAGGAGAAAGTAAATGGATCATTGTCAAAACATACAATCAGTAGTTTCCTTCATTAATGTTAATACAGAGGGTTTACAAAAGGAAGCAAGCCACTGCTATGAAAACCAATGTTCTGGAAACGGATCCCTTTGGACAGATGAAGCCAAGATAAACTCAGAATGATGATGAAACAAGTATGAAGAAGGAAAAGAGCAGCTCGCGATCCAAAGTCAGCCACATCCTGTATCAGGCATGGTGGAGGCAGTGTTATGGTATGGGCCTGTAAGGCTGCCAGTACAGTGGGCTCACTGTTTTTTTTTTAATGATGCAGCTTGTGATAGAAGTAGAAAGATGAATTCTAAGGTATGTAGGGGTCAAGTCTCTGCTCACATTCAGCCAAGTACTACAACACTGATAGGGTGGTGCTTGACTGTGCAGGTGATTGATGACCCCAAACCCACTGGGAAGGCAACTTAAAGGCAAAGAAATGGAATATTCCTCACTGACCTAGTCGGCTGTCTGATCTCAACCCAACAAAGCATGTTTTTAAGTTAAGGTAGAAAAGTCAACAAGTATACAGAAACTGAAGGCGATTTCCAGTGAAAGTCTGACGCATTTTCAGAATACAAACAAAGCACATCCCTCCTGATACAGAATGCAAAAAAATAAATAAATCAGACTCTGACATCCTATTGGCTGCAGTGTTGTCAACTCCTCTGTAAGGAAAGTTGGTATAGTTTCCTAAAAGGTGCAAGAAATTGCTAAATATCAACTAATTTGCATAATTTGTTATTTGTATGTAATTGATGCTGCAGAAGAGAGGAATAATGTTATGGAAGATTGAACTGTGACTTTTAATTGTAACAAATCCAACCCTCCCTTAACCTGACTATATGTGCAGAGCTATTGAATAAATAATAAATATTATGATGATGATAATTATAATTAGATAATGTGTAGTGGTGCTGGGGCTGTGCAGGATCAGGCAGTGGTGGTGCAGATGTGCAACTTATTTGCAGCTAGGATGCAAAGCTGCTGTTCTTGAGGTTTTCTAGCAGAGTAGAAGTCATCAGGATGTATTGCGATGGTTCGCAATTCAACTTTTTATGCGACAAGAAGTATCGTTTCTTTTTAATATTGCAAGATCGTGAGGTACATGATCTTGTCACACCACTAGTAAATGCCATTCTCTGCCATTATCCATGTATTTATGGACCTAATTCTACTACACTGCAAAAACTCATTTCAAAGAAAGTGAAAACGTATTTTCTCCGGAAAATTAGAAGACTACTTTCAACTATTTTGCAACGTTTAAGAATTCTTGTCAAGAAAATTTTTCTAACCTCATTGGCAGAAATATTTTTGCTTAACATAAGACCATTTTCACTAGATTTATGGAATATTGGGCTTATTTCTGGATGTGCTGTTTTTGTGGTGTAACTATGGAGATGAGCTTGTGCACTACTACGACAGGCAGAGAGGGTGTTCAGCTGTATCTTACAGGATGTGATGATCCACAATTTTCATCATAAGCTCAGACTTGGCCTCGGGTGTTATTTTTCATCCATGTTTGAGTACCATAACTGTCAGCCCAGAGCTCCAAAAACTGCCTCCAAATATGCACCATCACTTCCTGAGAGTGAATGAGGTGGTGGCAGAGCAGCTCCAGAAGCACAGCATAAATAGAAGCTTCAGAAATGGGGTTAAGATACATCCCGAACATGCTTATGCCATGAATCTGTCATTTCCTTGTCAGTGTGAAGAGGAATGAAGACGGGACGGGTCTGTTCTCCCTTTGCTGTCGTGCTGAATGACAAAATGACAGCCCTCGGTTTGTTGAATGACTTGAACTCGCTGTGTGTTGGTGACATCGTTCACTGTGTATGCATGATAAGCTCATCAAGACTTCTGCTTTTTTACAACAGCATAAAACAGGCTGTATTTAGAGTATGTGGACAGTATTTCTGATTTTTACAGAAATTTAACACCTCGTTTCATGATAATAAAACTGCTTAAAATTGACAAGATAATGATCAGGTGGATCTAAACATTTATCTTTAGATGTGTCTCATCTAATTAGTGCATTTCATCTAATTACTCATAATCACAAACAGCTGCATTTATGCTATTTGAATGTGAATTTATTTATTCACTGCTTGAAAAAAGAAAAATATTTAAAAAAAGGCATCTTTATCCTCTGTCTTCAAAAGCGGCTGAAATATTGATAGTCTAAGACCAAAATAGTTCATCAGTCTTTAGCTACAAAAGTTGCCTCTAACTTAGTAATTCTTTGTCTTCTTCAGTTATTGGACATAATTGAGAGGACTTCAGTTATTCTTGGCTGGTTGTGTTTCTTGAAGTTGCAAATGTTGGATCAGAGTTGAGATGACTGACATTGCTTTAAATTTTAGCCATATAAAAGAAAAATTGAACACATCACTCAAGTTTTATCCAGTTACTGCTTTTATCTATTTCCTATAAGTTGTTAAAATCTTTCCAAGAGATTTATTTTTTCTTCCTGAAGCAGGTGGATTGAAATGTTGCTGGGCTCTTTCATTTCTCTCTTGTAAGGGTGCCTAATTGTTTGCTGTGTAGACATATAATGCAGTATACACATATGATGTACTGGATACTGGTACAGCAGTTGTTGGTAGTGAGAAGTATTTTATCTTAACAGTAATTAGATAATGTAATAACCCACCCTGG
>JAOWBL010000952.1:0-16316 GCA_028564865.1 Zenarchopterus dispar | reverse complement strand
CACACACACACACACACACACACACACACACACACACACACACACACACACACACACACACACACACACAAAATGCAAAGATACACAAATGAAGCAGAAAGAGCCCTTACATAAAAGTCAAAGAAACAAAACTACACTGGGACTTAGAGTAACTCCAAACTGCCCAACAAAACTCAGAAGCAACATGACACACAAATATGCAGGACTATGGCTCTTTAGAACCAGAGTTGCCGGTTTAGACAAAAACTAATTCAAACCTATTTAGTACCGTGAATATTATACCTTCCATGTGATATGTTAGCAAATACTTAACCTCACTTATTTATCTGGAAGAAATCTTTTTGTACATTTGATGAATGTATGTTCACTTTTCACAAGTTTTTTTTGAATGTTTAAGACCTGCCTTTTGTTCCACAAACTTCTTTCTAGCTCAGATTTAAATTTTGAAAGATTGGCCTTCTCATCTAGTGGTCAGAGTTTACAGCATGTTACTGTTCTTCAACCGGGGTCCTGAAGTCATGATTCACTAAGACAGAGGGAGATACTCTACTCAAGTAAAATTGACATAAAAGACATAATGATTTCAGTACAGCTACATTTGCTCTTTCAGCTGCTGAGTAAAAAGATAAAACTCGGAGGTCATTGCACTCTGGTCTGGAACAGATTCAGTTTTTATGTGCTGTGTGTAAGAACAGCTTGAACTAGGCGCAGTGGAAGGATGTGTGTGCCATCTCTGCGCCAAGTCCAGAGGTTAAAAATGTTCAGCATGGTTGCAGTGCTCTGTGATGCCTCGATGTGTCCAGTAACCTGGCAGACCAGAGGGATGATTCAGGGGAGGCTGATTTTGGTGACGCTCTGCTTTCTTGAGTCATAGCCCACAGTGTGGAAACAAATTTCTAACAACTTAGACTAAACTGATGTCTTTTTTAAAAAGATAGGATAAACTTTTTTTTTTTTTTTTTCAAATTACACAGTTAAATGTTCTTTTGGAGTGATCAGCTGCCCCAGTAGCTGAAGCTCATCTCCTCTCCCTAATGAATACAAATGAAGCCAGGGCTTTTCACTGACAGCTAGAAGGATCCACAATGCACGAATCTTCCAACATTAAACACTGGTTAATATCTTCTAGCCATTTTAGGCAGCTTTATGACCCCACCTAGTAACTGGCACCCAACATGGGCTTGGTTTATACATGTGCAGCTTTTCTATGTTCGTGCACCCAATCTCAATGGCGAGTGCATCACAAAATGCATCATATCTGAAACAGAAATAACTATAGAAACAGTTACAGTTATAACTGTTTCTATAATGATGTCCCATTTGTGACTAAAAAGGAACCTAAAGCAAATTCACATTAGGAAATGTTAAACACCAATACTGATGTCTGCTTTAAATATACAGAGCTGCTAATATGGTACTCATCAAATTTCATCTGCTGTTTGTGAGCAGAATATTTACTTTCACATTAAAACAGCTACGCACTGAAGCCAGACAGAGGAAAACTCATGAGGTATAATTTATAATCAGGGTTACATTTTTTTAAATCTTGATTTGTTGTGTGACTGGGTAGACAAAAATAGATTAAAAAAATTGCAAATTTATTTTGTGACATATTGAAAATTGACCAAAATGAAATGTAAATTTGCTGAATACAATTACAGCACACTACTGACAACCTTTCCTTCTGAGAAAGTTGGATATCTGTGCACCTGGTAAAGTGGCCAGGTTACCTAGACACTAAAAGGTGAGATATTCATTATGCATGAAATAGCTCAGATCATATTTCTGGATGTCCAGTGGGGGGAATAGGGAGGACCCAAATGCAAGAGACCGGAAGTAATAAACACAAGTTCTTTATTTTAAACAAAAGCAATGCTGAAGTAAGAATTCCAGAGTTAAAAATTAAAAAAAACAATAAATCAAATGGCAACTTGAAGAGTGACAAAAGGCTGCAACATAGAGACCCAGGCAGAACGATGGGCACAAAAACAACACACACACATTCACACACAGACACACACTGACAGAGACTCAAAGGTTAATGAGATACAGGCGTTAACAATCAGGTTGAATTAAAACGAAGGATGTCAAACCATTTCTTATCAAACAAGAAATTAGATGTTCAAACTAAAACAGGCTAATAAAAGGAACTTTAATGGGTTTGAGTCATCTCATCTCTCATAAGGTTTCTTTTGAAATTTCAATAATGATCAATAGAAAAAAAATGATTAAAAACCAAGTAAAATTACTTTCTTTAACTGTAAAATGTTTATTTCCAATTTTTATGTGAACACATTTGGATTTTCTGCACAACAAATGATCTCTGACTGTGATTATTACACCATCATAAATGACAGCAAATGAAAAATATGTTGTTCCAAATTGTCTGTTTTGAGAGTTAGATGAGAACCCAGAAATTATATTAGTTCGATTTTCAAGGCTGCCACTCTTATTTAGCTCCCTAGTGCTGTTATTTTGATTTAATAATTTTACATTATACAATCATAATGAAGCTCTCAATGTTACACGTCAATGTCAGTTAGGTATGATAGAGCTGTGGTCATAGTGTACACATTTTTAGTTCCTCGTCGTGTGTCTGGAAATGACAGAGAGATACTTAGCTTAACTAAAAGATGCTCCACTTTTAGGTGCCCTGTGTTCAATTCTTTTGTATTTATAATACATGTGTCAAAGTTTATAGTGCAAGCACTCCACTCCTATATATCTGCATGTTGTCATTGTAAATTCTGCCAGAATTTGTTCTTTTCAGAACTCACTTCTTCCTTTCTTTACTTTTTAATTTGCTCTGTCAAAAGGCCATTGAGACAGTAGAGATGAAAACAATGTGAGACTGTCAGGCTACTCTGTGATTTAAAAAAAAAAGCCGAGTTGCAATTTCTCCTCTCAGCCATGTAACTGATGCAAATGGCTGTATCCTTTTTTTGTGTGTTACATTCAGTTCCTGGAATCTGCCAACATGATCTCATGAAGGTCTTGTGAAGGAGACTCAAGCAGTTCTACTAGAGGCTTATGAATGAAACAGGACAAAAACAAAGGCCTGGGTTGTATGTATGATTTCTTGTGTTTAAGGTAGATATGTGCAAGCCGCTGCAGATGCAGGTTAATCACATGGCTCTGTGGGTGGACTTGGGAGTCCTAAATCTCAAAGTCTAAGTAATCAAATCCTAGTGTTTGGGGATCCACTTGGATCGGAGCTATGTTGGGAATTAAAAACTGGCTTACAAAAACCTGAATCTGAAGACTCACAAAGACCCACAGACCCACAGCTTAGTGACTCGCTGAATAAAAAAGAGGGATCAGAACTGCTCTTCTACACAGGAGTGAGAGAAAGTGTGACCTTTCAGTCAGACCTTTAAATACTGTGAAACTGCAGCTATCCAACATTCAGACATCTTTCTAAAGCTGACTGGTTGTTTCTGTCACCTTCCTCTTTATTCCTAATTCTGTATCTAAACTGCTGACAGAGCTGCAGGACTCTGAGCAGTTTGGAACAGGATCCAGTCTGCAAGTCTTGACTGATACACAACTGCATATATCAAAATATTTCCTGCTCTCTCGCCCACTGCTACCCCGTTCCTGAATCAAGAGAGGCTGAGACAGAATCTCTCTCATCCAGTAAGAACTGATAGAACCAGTTGGAAGAGACACCAGTGTCCCGCAGTGCGCATCCTGGAGTCTGGTAACTCTTCCTCAGTGGAACGTCCCAATTGAAACTCTTTCTCACCCTTTGATGATCACTGATGTCATGATTGTATTTTCTAAGTGATTTCAGTTTATTTACCCCTTGCAATTTGGTTCTGGTGATGTCTCAGAAGAGGATTTCAACCATTTGATATCATTTGATTGCATCAACATCAATATAATCTGCAGGGAATAAGTTCCTCAGCAGTCAACAGTTCCCTGATTTTTTTTTAAAAATTTATTATTTATTTATTTTTTTTAATTTATTTTTTATAATCCAGTTTCCTCTCATCTCTGTTTCAAAATTTGCATCAGTTGTGGTGATTATTTGTGTGTGATTTGTTAAAAAACAACTTTTATAATTTAAGTTACCACACCATACCATCATAGCCCACTAAATGCTCTGCTGTGATTCAGACTGAACACACTTAAACGAAGTACCACTGATCATGCTAAATGGGGTGCCACATCAAAAGCCATGGTCACTTTAGCATGTTGGACACAGTCAGTCAGACCAAATTAGCACTAAATTAGTGGGTTCAGCCCTCTGGTTTAAAGGGGTGAAGGGCATGAGGCTTCATTTTCATATTACCAAGTGAAGTGAGACATCGTTAGGTCTCATCAGATCCAAGTTAGGGTAGTGACTGATCTGAAAGAACACAAATCCCTTAAAGGAAGCAGATTTGACATCACTTGTAAAAAGTAGTAGCACAATACTTACCCCATGTGCATGCATAGACAGAACATCAAAAGGGTATCCTTATACATCCATATACATCATTTCAAACATTTATTTTAGAGGAACTTATTATCTGACACATTTGTGTTTTCCTCTGCTGCTCAGGTGTCCAACAAAACAACTGTTCCTTCCAACACTGCCACAAGTTTTCATAAGAATTAGACTGCAGCTCCTATGGCATCATTTCCATTGTTGTGTTACAAAACATTAGCATACCATAATCTTGTGCCTTCCAGTTTGTTAATGCAAATGCATGCAGCTAAGACTTGAGCTGCTATGTAAATGTTATAAAGTCTGACCTATTAAGACTGTTGTGACATTTAAGAATAAATGACCCGGGTGCTCATTAAGACATGAAGCTGCCATATTCAGTTTGTGTCAGATTAATAAAAAGGCGCTCACACACATCTTCAACTAATTATTTGGCCACAAGAGATGGATATCAAGAAGATATTCTGCCAGACATTCAATAACATTTTGGAATATATCAATATCACTGAAAAAAAACCCAAAAAAAACAAACAAAAAAACCCCCCAACAATTAAAAGCATTGAAAATGGCACACTTCTCAGAAATAGCGAATTTCACTATGGATGCCAAATCAAGCTAATACGTTATAGATAAAAACTGATTTATTGAAAACCAGCTTAAAGGTCAATGAAACTGAAAAGTGTACCTGAAATCACAAAGAAAAGAAAAGCTGTGGCTGACATTTCAAAAAGATAATTGCACAAAAAAGTTTGATGGTACAAATGTGATCAGTTGTCCTGAGGTCATTGCATGTTTGGCTATTACATCATTTCAACATTTCTGTATTGTGAATACAACCAGATTTTTTTTAAAAATCCATGAAAGAATGTTATCTGGAGGAGAGCTCCTTAATCCTCAAAACCTTCAGAGATTTAAAAATGTTGTTTCATATGCAACTACTGACTTCCAGTATGAAGTGCTGAGCTCTCTCCAGCAGAAATCAGTGACTAATTATTTGGTTTAGAGGCAAATGAGGCATTATTCCCTACTCAACCATCCAGACCTCTCAAGTCTTGTGGTCCAGGTCTACTCTGTGTCCCCAGAATCAGAACGAAACATGGAGAAGCAGCATTCAGCTTTAATTCTCCACAGATCTGGAACAAGCTTCCAGAAAACTGCACGAGTGCTGAAACCTTTAACTCCTTTGAATCAAGGTTAAAAATTACTTTTGAAACATTTGATGGAATTATTAAAACTATTTTGAATTAAAATTTGAACATTTTTTAAAATTTCAGTACTACACTGCAATTCTAGTTTAAGTCCAGCTTTTCCACTGCACTGTAACTCAATCTTTTTTCTGTCTTTCTCTTTACTTTCCATATTTTCAATATGTAAACCCCCTTTAATTGCCTTGTGGCTGAAATGTGCTATATAAATAAACTTACCTTACTTCACCCTGATTATATTTGGTTTGGGTGAACCTTCCTTTTCTTTAACACTCCTGTACTATAAGCAACACTAAAACTAACCAGATAGTGTTTTGCATTCAATATCACCCTATGTGTGCTCATGTGATGGACTGGTGACCAGGTCCAGATATTCCCCTTCCTTGTGCAGTGATTGGTGACCCTGTGATCCTGCACTAAATTAAGTGGGTCTAGATACCGGATTATCAGTTCCTATACCATTAATTTGTACAAAATGTGAGGTTAAATACTAAGAATAATCTTAAGGTGGCTTTGATTAAACTTCTTCCTAAAGTCTTAAACAAAGCGACAAGTATCACTCAAGTGCTGATAATTGAAAGCAGCTGATTAACTGGTAGTCAGCAAAATGTGATGAAATCTGTAAAAAAAAAAAAAAAAAAAAAAAAAAAGTCTAGTTCAGAGTAGATATCCTAGCAATTCTCAGAGGAACTGTAAAGCAGTTCTTCTGCACTTCTTGACTGTACAATTAGAAAAAGACTTAAGTGAAAGGTTGTGAGGAGGAAGTCTGTTTTCTCAAAGAAGAATAATGCAGTATGGCATAGATTTGCAAAACTGCATCTGAACTCTTCTGAAAGACTTCTGGAACAATTTGTTTTGGACCGAAGACACCAAAGTGATTATGTTTGGCCTGTAGTCCACAATAAACTTTCTAGAGTTAAATGCAAAATGCGTTTACTAATTTTAACCCATTTTAAGAATCCTACTATTTTAAATATTTTAACATTTCAAATGAAAGAGTTTGTACTTTTATTATATGATTGTATTTATAATCAATGGTTCACACTGATAAGTGTTACTGTTTCTAAACATGTAAAACACACATACACACACAATCATTAAGCACCTGAAGGGATTGTTACATAGCAGGAGCTTTGTTTTCCACTTTGGAGAATGACACCTTGGAGATGTATCAGGAAAAGGCATTTTGTCAAGGTTATATTTTACCAGCACACAACCCAATAGCCCCGCTAATGCTTCCTTGGTCTGCTATCTGTTCTGGTTTATCATCTCAAAGGTGCAAGAGTTCACACTGCACTGAAACATGAGCCTGCCTGAGCTGCAGGATCTCCACCGGGTGCAGCAATCTTTTGCCTCTGATCAGATAGGAGTCAGACATGCCTGAGGCGTGATAATTAGTACTTTCTTTATTGATTTGTGTAGATTAATGTGACTTTGTATGACAAAGGCCTAATTCTGTTTGGGCATACTGTCTTCATTTGTTTTTATGTATAAATATGTGGTATTCGTAAGTGCAAGTACACATCAAGAACAGCCCACAAACACCATTTGCCGCATTGATTAACACTGCATCTCAATTTTCCACTTGCTTTTATAGGCTCACATGCATAAAAAGATGAGTCTGTATTTCTTACAGTCACAATACTGAGGATAAGCTGCTTTTTCTTCTGTTGTCACCATCTGTGGCATGAATCAGTCATTGCTGTAGTGTGTCTGCATCGCCCCTGACAGCCAGAGATCACCTGCCAATCAAATATGTCTGTGAAAAATTAAGTTTTGCTCTTCAGAGTGCATGCTCTTCTCTTGCCATGTTTCCGCTGTTTATTTTGAACAAACAGGTCACACAAAAATAGACAGTATTGGAAAAAAAATCAAGTGATGTCAAATCCCAGATGGATTTGCTTTAATGCGGAGAATTATTGTCCTGTTGAAAAGGTCCAATCTATATTTGGCTTTAATTTTTTTTAAACAGAAAAGATCTCATTACATTTAAAATTATGCAAAATACTTTGTTCAATTACTGACATTATTCTATCAACTCGCAGAGCCAGCTAAGCAACTCCCAACCATGATACTTCCACTTCACAGTTGACATGAGGATTTTCTCTTGAAAGGATGTCTTTGATCCACATAAACATCCCTGCTGTAACTGTTGCTGAACAGTTTAGTCTTTTATGTATGGAGCACATTATTCCAGATAATTTTGTCCCTACTCAAAAACTGCTTTGCTCTAAAGTTATTTTACTGACAATGCTCTATCAAAAACCACCTCTCCTTACCCAGGTGTCCAGTCTTGGATGGACTGTAGATCATTTAAAATCTGTACTGCTTGAAGATGACTGTCTTTACAACAGAATGATTTATTTGCATTTGTAATCACTCGAATATCTTTTTAAACCGCCTTGCCAGATTCATAAGCAGCCACAGACCTTTCTCTGCAGGCCTAGAGAGCTCTTTAGATGTCAGTGACAACTTTATTTATGGAACACATTCAGAAGCAAAATGAGTTGAACCACAGTGCTGTAAAATTAAAATAGCAAACCATAAAAAACAATAAAGACAATGACTGTATAATCAAAATGTGAATAGATCTTGGAAGGGTGACAGCACACTGTGACAACAAAGAGAAAAGCTGGCTTCCAAAAAGGATTTTAATAAGGGCAGGTTCTATCTGACATTTTCAAACCATTCAAACCAAAATCTGGAACCTCTGATTCTGATTCTGTTCTAAGTCTCTAATTTAATTGAATTTAAAGTCAAAAAACACTTTATTTCATTTATTTACTTTTCTTTTAGATACTCTATATTGTGACACTGATAAATATTTGGATGCCCACATTCTTTTCTGTTTAAATTGTGATGTGATTCATCTAATCATAAAATAATTACTTTAAAATATCACCTTTCCCTCACATTCTTGTTCATACTTTCTTGAATTCATAGTGATATCTCAGTACATCCCCTTAATGAAAGTATAGTCAGGAAAGACATGCAATCAATGGTTTAATCACAATATAACTCTACAAACAGTGAAATACAGTAACTTTTACGATCTAGTGGCAACTTATGTACATTAGGTGTCACTTTGTGCATTCTCTGGTGATATTTCTTTCTAAATTGAAACTCTTTCCATTTTTTAAAAAATGTTTTTGCTATTTGTGGGTTTTTCAGCTTTTAGTCTTTGAATAACTTGGCTGACTAACAACTTTTTTTTTTTTTTTTTTTGCCTTCTCAGCATGTTCAACCATCTTTTGTGTTGTCTTGGAAGGAAGTTCTTGAAGCTGAGCATCATTATTTTAAACGAGAGAATCAAAACAAGTGGGAATAGTGTCCCAATATCTATTCTGAAATTTAACTCAGTGACAGTATAACATTTAATTCCAGCAGATACCAGGTTTTAAACTAATTACATTGCCTCAATTAAAACAAACATCAACATGCCCATTGAATCAAATTATTCACCATGCTTCACATGACTAAGTTTTCGGCTTTGGGTGTCACAGTGCTTGCCTGCATGTCATTTATAGAACAATGGCTTTCTTCCTTTAGAAGTGTGCTGTGTGGCCAATGGCCAGAATGCCAAACAAACAGCAACACACACACAGCGCTCTTCAAAGTGCCAACGGGATTGGATTTGTTTATCGGAGCCCTGGCAGGTTGGTTGTCCAGCAGTTCTTCATGCATTCTGGAGCATCGCTGTCAAATTACATTTATAAATAGATTTGGCTCATTGCTGGCACCACCTCGTCACTGAGTCCTTGAATGTTGGCTGGAATCTGCCATCTGTCTGGAAGCATTATAGAGTTGTGCCTCAGCCAATAGGATGCAGAAGCTGTTGTCTGCTTTTAGGTAGCAGCAACTGTCAGGGATTCGTGTAGAAGTTCCTGTAAATAGAGACTTTTGAGAAAAGTGTAAATTGTTGTTTTTCTCCTTGACAAGTATTTTTCTGTACAAAGAAGCCAGAACTCTGATAATAAGAGGGTTTCTAATGGTTTAATGTTTTGGTCCTGGTGGGTACATGTTGCAGCAAATACTTTTTACAGATGAACTCTTTTTGTTCCCTGCTGTCTAACACATAGGTTCAAAATCTCAAATAAGTGTTTAATTGAATTCAGATCAGGTGACGGCTGTATCAAATATATCCCTTTTCCTTCATCTCTGCAGTTCAATGTGTGGTTTTTAAAAGCATTGAACTCTCAAATGTGCTTTCTATTTGATAATTAAGCTTTTTATGCCATACAATCCCACTATAATATTCCTCTATGTGTTATTGTTAACGCGCAGTTCTTGCTGACACAACCCGAACACGTCTTGTATTGACATTCTCGGTCACCTGAGGAGGAGCAGCTCTTTGGTTTTTCCTTACATTTCCCACTAAAACAGAACTATCGTGATCATTAAATGTGCACTGCAAGCACAGTCTGAATATATTCTCAGACGCGTTTCCCACAAATCTGGATACAAATTTGAGCTCAGTTACTGAACTCCTTTTCAAAGTCACTCACCTTTTTACCTTGCCACTTTGACACAAAATCAGAATCAGTAGTGAATGATCAGCATTTGCATGCAGGCCACAGAGCTTTAGTAGATGTTAGTTTAACTGCAATACATCTGTGTTAAAATGTTCACACTAGATGAGTATTTTAACAGTGGACACACCATACTATGCAGCATGTATTACTGAATACCATGGTCATCATTCCTTCAAAGTATACATCTCTAAAGGTAATGAAACATGTTTAATCCTATACAAATTCATGACCAGTGTTATGGCAATTCTAATAATTCCACAGAGAGGGTCTTTACCAAAAACACAGTCATTGTGAGCTCCAAGTTTACTACTTTATTTTAGTTCCAAAGAAAGTCAACTGTGTACAGCACACAGGCCTGGACAGTTGAGTCTGCCAGACACAGAAACACATGAGTTTGTATCACTTGACATGGGTAGGGGGAGTACACAGTATCTACTGTGGATAGCAGATGTTTACAGGTTTCAAGTTCACAGGTTACAGTTCTGGTCCTTCCAAACCTAAGTTGTGTTTTCTCACACTAGCTAACACAACCCCCTCATTGTGTGATCCCAGGGATTTTCCATTACACCAGTTTCCAGTTTTGACTGAAAAAGTAAACAATAGCATGGAGTTCTGTTATCTACCATTTCTCATCTATGGGATACAGTGCATGAAGTAAAAATGACGGTCATGAAGAGGTGTGAGTGAGCCAAATTCAGGAGATCGACAGGCATGAAAAGGAAAAAAAATAATTTTAATACACAAACCAAAAATGCTGCACCAAAGCAAAAAGTCCAAAAGGGCAAACAACCGAGAAAAACAATAACCAGATGAACAGCACAGGGAGGAGTACAAGAAGCAAAAGTGACATGACCAATGATAAAATGATGACAAACAAGCAAAGGAAGAATGTACAGATGTAGACGAAAACAGGAGGAGTCACACATCAAGGGAAGCAGCAGTCTGAATGAATAGCAGCCATCTGATCAAATGCATGGACTATGGACAACAAAAGAACACAAGAACTAAACAACTCTTACAAACTGTTTTTGTTTGTCTACTTCATTTTGCAGATTGTACTATTACTTACATAATATCCCATTTTGACAAAGCCCAGCAAGCATGTTGATGCAGGCTATATGCAGGTTAAAAGAGAGCAAGAGAGAAAGAGAGAGATTTACACAAAAAATATATATATAAAAACAAAATGTTCTAATGTATTCATAATGATGCAACTGATTAAAAAAATATTATTTACAAGCTGATTTACAAGCTGTTGAATACAAATTTGGAGGTGTACTTTAAATTTCAATTATATAATAAACACTTTAAAAAATATTTCATATGTCAGGCTTTATGGACTTAAGTAGATTGTGTTGGGCAAAACTTTAAACAAATATAAACAGCTATTGTAGTGACATTGAAATGACAAAGGAATCTATTAAACTCACCTCATGTTCCTTTACTGAAGCAGCAAAAAAAAAAAAAAAAAAAAAAGTCATTAATTAGCAAAAAAACTTTCTGATGTGGAAAAGAAACAACAAGCAAAGCAGAGGTGTCTCTTCCTCTGGTTGGAGGTTACAGACTCTGTGTCTGTCAGTCTGAAATCTTACCTCTTCGGTCTGGTTTAAAATAGTCCCACTGTAGACCAAGGATAATGTCAATATTCAAAGGTTTGTTTTATCCAAGGCACTAATATATAATAATAATTGTAAATGTTAATTTAAGAAAGAAACTGCTACTCTATGTCTTGTGGTGCAGTGGTGTATGAGTTAGTTCCTTTCTTTTTTTTTCTTTCTTATTTTAATTCATAGCCTGCAAAACAGCACTCATTCTCACACAAAATCCTCACATTTTTTTCATTGCAGCAGGAATCATTTATTATTTCCTTTGTCAAATTCAGTTAATCTTCACCAAAAACTTCCATTAGGATTCATCAGTCATACCCACAGAGAGGTATTAGTCAGCTTCCAGGCCTGGCTGTTACCGAAAGGTCAGGAAATTTGTCTTTTCCTCAAGTGTATTTTCTCCTCTATGGTTTCTGAGCAACAGTGAGCCATGATGTTAAAGCCGGGCCGCAGCCTCCACTCCATCATGGTCGACATCTCAATCCGTTTTCACTGTTCGCCTTTTTTTTTTAAAACCACATTTACAGCAGCACAGGTTTTCAGTACTGATCACTCACTACTCCTTTCTCCTTCATTAATCCCTACCTCCTTTTCTGCTACTTTTCTTTCACTTCATCCTTCTTTCTGTTACTTATAGAGTGGCCTGGCTGCACCCCATGCTTTCTCCCTTCTTCAAATGATTTCTTTTGCTCTTTTCTTGCCTTTTTTGTCCACTTCTTTTCGTTGCCCTATTGTCTTTAGTTTTCATCATTTGTTGAAGGGCTGAGCACTGCTGCATGCAGGTAATCTGCTGCTCTGGTTGCATAGGAGATGCATTAAGGATACCTAACCGTATTCCCAATCTCCTCCATCTTTGACACACTGTTTGACACATTATATTAATCATTGCAGTGGAGTGTAATGAATACCTGAGATCAGTGAATACCACAAGAATAGCAGCATGCTGGGATGGCTGGGGATTTGAGAAGGGAAATTTCTTGTTTTCGTGGGTGGTACATTTGATTTAATGGTCCACCAAAGACTGGGCAGTACATTCATAATCATTCATCTACTCTTGAAACTGGTTTGAACCATTAAGACTAGAAGCACAGTACTGTATGCTCACTTAGTACATTATGAGGTTTAACTTCTCATTGATACTATCATAATGTAACTGAATGCATCTGGGCATGAAAGCATTGCCAAGAAAACCTGCTTCTAACAGCGCATCACAATGACAAAGAAAGGTTATTTAAATTATACCTACTGGTGGAAGAGAGCTTGATCTGAATATTTTTAAAACTGTTGATCTGCAAGGATTTTCACCCACAACCATTTCTAGGCTTTAGAGAATCATCTAAAAAAAGAGAAACATTTCCAGATAGCAGCAGTTGTCTGGAGATAAATTAATTGTTCCTAGAGTCAAGCAAGACTGGCTTGACATGGCAGAAAGACAACTCAAATAACCACTTACCACAAAGGCATGCAGAATGTGCCAAAATTGACACACAGAATATCGGGAAATGTTGGCTGGTCTGATGAATCTCAGCTTGTTGTGTGACAGAATTTGGCACACTCTTTGCTCTTATCATCTGAACATTGTTGTTTCAGTTCCACAGCCACAGTGTGGTTGCTGACCATGTCCATCCCTTGATGACTGCCATCTACCCATGTTTTGGTCACTATTTTGTAACAGGATAACTTGGAATGTTACAAAGCTTAAATCATGTCAGTTAGGGTTTTGCTGTCACTCAAATGAGCTCCACATTTACCAGGTCCCAATCTAATAGGCCTTTGGGACTAAGTGGGAAAAAGGTGTACATCATGGATGTAGAGCCAGATTATCTGCAGCTCCTGCTATGTCTATATAGAACAAGAATGTTTCCAGCAGCAGGTCCAATCTATGTCGCAAAGAATTAAAGCAGATGTAAGGGCAAAAGGAGGTCCAATGTGGTACTGGCAGACATCATGTCCACCAGTGTGTGTGTCAGTTAGCATGATGTCTGTACATGAGAAATATCAATGTCGTTACAAAGTAAGATAATATAATTCTCTTTTAAGTCTCAGTTTTTGAGTAGTCTCAGCACATTAAAATGCACCTAACTGAACTACGATTATGCTGGCTACTAAAAATTAATCTAATTTTGCTTATATTGAACTTATCATGTCAATACTGATTTGTTTATATTTTCATCTATTCATCTTCTTGTGTTTATCTGGAATCGGGCTGTGGGGGCAGTAGCCTACGCAAGGAAGCCAGCTCACCTTTCCCTGGCATCTTTGTCCAGCTCTTCTCAAGGGATTCCAAGGAGTTCCGAGACCAGCTAAGAGATATAGACCCTCCAGTATGTCCTGGGTCTTCCCCAGAGTCTCTTCATGGGACATGTCCAGACAACCTTACCGGGGAGCATACAGGAGGCATCCTAACCAGATGCCAGAGCCATCATATTTTGCTCCTCTCAATGTGGAGGAGCAGTGGCTCTACTCTGAGCCAGTCCTGGATGACTGAGCTTCTCATCCTGTCTCTAAGGGAGAGGCCACTTTGTCTTGCTCCTCACCTAGACCTGTTTGTCTTGAGTGATGTACACCCTAATCTCGACTCAGATCTCAGATTTCCTTTGGTCTTGCTGGTTATGATGAAATCTTTTCTACCTTTTTAAATCACACGAAACTTCGTCACCACGTGGGTGTGTCCACCATTTTCAATCACGCAAGACCTAATCATTGCATAATCTTGTCCACCATTTAAAATCACTTGAGGCATTGTCACAACATGACTTTGTTTACCATTTTGAATCACATGAAACCTGAACACAGAATGATGTGTACTTAGAAAAATAAAACTACACTCAACTAGGTATATTGATGAATATATAAAAATAAGTTACTTTATGTTAAGCAAAAAGTTTGTAATGCTAGTTTCCATAATTTACAATTAAAGCAAAATGCTTATTGGCTAAAATGGCATTAATTTCAAATTCCTGCCTTCTACAGAGGGTGAGAAATAAAATGTTAATAGTAGACAACTTTTCCTGAAAAACCTCTGGTTTAAGAAGATACCTTTATTTATAGTCTTAGATGATGACAGGTTTAATGTTTTTGGTATCTGTTAAACAGAGCCTGATCTGATGGTGTAAACGTCTAAATTTTTAGACAGTAATAAAGTTGTTGTCTTGTTGCCTGTGGCTTCAGCTTTGGTACTGTAACTGTTTGCTACTGTGCAGTTTACCTGAGATGAACATCTCAATATTCTCTTTGTCATTTCAGTTTTCACTCCTTGTAGGCTCTTTCATTTAGAGATTAGATATTATTAAAAAATAATATTGTGTGAACTGCACCCATTTTACCACAGCCTTTAATGGAATCACTCAAATCTATATGTGATTAAAATGAGAGTGACCGGTGTGGAGCAACGTCTCTGGAAAAAGTTCAGAAGCTACTACACTGCATTAGTTTAATTAAATAACCTTAATCTGATACATGCTATTTCAAGTCATGACCCAATGTATGTGTTCTTTTCCTTGGTGGCCCTGAGCAATAAAGCATGTATTTTTTAAATTTCTTTTTCCCATCACCACAGCAGGTACACGTACGAATAAATACATGTTCACTTGTCCAAGCTAAAAGTCAAATTCCATCTTGGGTAACATTGGCCATTTATCTACATTATACACATTCATTTATAATTAAAACATAAATTTAGATGTTTTGCAGATAAATAATTAATTTTTCCCCAGGGAACAGGTAGGAGTTTAATGTTTCATCCATTTCACATCATTTAGCCTCCAGATTGCTTGTCACAATGTTTCAACCCAACCTGAACTCCAGTGAGTGTTTTATTTTTCTATTTGGAAGTAAATGCATTTCTCCAAGGTCCACTGAATGCAGTATTACCTTTTTAATGATCATTGGCTGAGTTAGTTAAAAACAAAATCTCTCCAGATAATTAAAAATTATGCAATAAAGGTTTACAAAGATCTGACAGTCATTGGCTCTGTCCATAACCCATCTTTTGTCACAGTGGATCATATAATAAAAAGCCAAAACTTAAAATCATATAATTTGAGCTGAAAGTCACTACTTGTATATATTTTTGTGACTTCAAGAACAACTAATTCATTTTAGTGGAATGTTTCATATCTGCCTGCACCAAATCTTGCGTCTTTTGTAGGTAGAGATCCATCCATTCATCCATCTTCTGATGCTTATCCATAACTGGGATGCTGGGGCAGTAGCCTAAGCAGGGAAGTCCAGACTTTCTTCTCCCCAGCCACTTTGTCCAGCTCATCTGGGGGGATCCCAAGATGTCCCCAGGCCAGCCGAGAGACATAGTCCCTCCAACATGTCCTGGTCCTTCCCCGGGGTCTCCTCCTAATGAGACATGCCCGGAAAACCTCACCTGGGAGGAGTCCAGGAGGCGTCCTAACCAGATGCATGAGCCACCTCACCTGGCTCCTCTCAATGTGGAGAAGCGGCAGGTCTACTCAGAGCTCCTCCCAGATGACCGAGCTTCTCACCCTATCTCTTTTTTTTCTAGCAGAAGACAATTACATAGACTATA
>JAOWBL010000951.1:0-16323 GCA_028564865.1 Zenarchopterus dispar | reverse complement strand
GGAGGAGCAGGAGGAGGAGGAGGAGGAGGAGGAGGAGGAGGAGGAGGAGGAGGAGGAGGAGGAGGAGGAGGAGGAGGGGGGAGTACCATTGTCCTCTTAACACTGCTCTCATCCCGGCCCGGACTCTCCTCACCTCCACTCATCTCGGCGGTGGAGAAGGACTCGGCGTCTCGGTCCGTGGGAGGCTGCAGGAGAGCGGAGCAGAAAACTCACACCTGTCCAGAACTTTCTTCTCACAGGAGACGGCCAACTTCTGCAAAGCCGGACCCACACTTTATCCTACTGAAGATGAAGTAAGCGCGCTCTCCTTTTATTCTCTCACTATCTGAGGGTTTTTTTTTTCTGTACTTTGCATGTTTTTCCTTGCGTGGGCTCCTCCTGGGTGATTTTACGGGTCATGATTAAATGCTGAAAGCACTTAAATGACACCTGCTGCAGAATCACAGCATCAGGTTCAATGGAGACTCTTATAAACGAGGATAAAAATAGCTCAGCTTAGCAGGAATAACAGTAGACATACCTGAAAAATGAACTCAAGTGTAGAATAACTCTAATATTTAACTTCTAATTGGCCCAGTATTTATTAAATGTTCATTTATGTTGCAGTTTTGGGGAGAAATATCTTAGTATCTGATATATTTTGCATATATTTGTTGTTTGGTAGGTAAAGCTGAGGTAATAAATACTGAGAAAGTGTACACATTTCATCCTGTATGATCTTTAAAAATATTTTTTTATTGATGCAGTTGATATTGTTAGAAGTATAAGAAATAAGAACTGTTGACAACAGATGTATTAGTGAGAAGCTTTGCAAAGGCTCAGAGCAATGTTTAATTACATTCACAAGGTTATAGATAGGTTTAAAATACGTCATCATCTGATAGATATAAGGCTAAAGTGTTGAAATTCACCTTTAAATTTTTAGGTTTTAAGAAGTTAGAAGAGAAGGGACTGTAAAAACTTTAATGTCCTTCAAATGAGATAAAACATTATCGATATATTAAAATTCATCATTGGAAGCCTCAGTTAACTCTGAGGATGATACTCTGTTTCTCACTGGAGGTGTTAGTGTTTGAGTTACTGATGTAAGGCAGGATATAATGTGCTTACAGCCATAAAATCACAGCTTTCACATTTTAAGGAGTTCTAATAGTTTTTGTTTGTTTGTTTTTTTTTTTTACAAATCTATCAGTTCAGTTTTGCAGAAATCAGCTTTTTCCTCATCACATGTCTTATTTCTATTCTTCTCTGTATCACTCATCCCACTTACGTCTTACAGCAGGTTTTTTGTTTTAAGTTTCTTCAGACATTCGGTGGGTCCACTTTTTCATGAGGGGGTTTGAATTTAACAGATCCCATCAAATGTCCTCTCTGTCCACTAATGCGTTGCATCTGTTTGAACCCTGGTTTTTAGTTCAGAGCAGATCATGCTGATTATTTTGGTTGGTGTGATTAACTGTAATATCAGGAGGTGTCACTTTTCCACAGTAACTCCACAGTAGCTCCTTTAAAAAGAGACTCCAACGATATGAATTCATACCAGCTCTGTGGTTGCTGTTTTTTTTTTTCTAATTCGGTCTTAATAAGCTGTTGAAACTCACAACATTTCTGCCTAATCAGCTTATAGCACTCAGCCTCACACACGAGCTGAAACTTTGCTGTAACTCACCACCGCCGCGTCTCTTTAGCATTTGGCTTATGACTTTTGTCACAGCTTTAAGTGTTTTGACCGCCAGCGTGGAGAGTCAGCGTCTTTTAAAACATGGCTGCTGCTTGAGGCTGACTGGTGAACTCTTCCAAATCATCCCCTTAAACTTCACTTCTCTCTCAGCGCTCATTCATGCTCTCCGCCGCGGCTTTCTTTCTTCCTTTCTTTCTTTCTTTCTTTCTTTCTTTCTTTCTTTCTTTCTTTCTTTCTTTCTTTCTTTCTTTCTTGCTGCTTCCTCTGTTTGAGATCTCCCTTGCTTCCAGCCCTCCCCGGCTGCTCCTTGCTTCCTGTCAGATTGTGTTCAGGTTGCCCCTGGAGATGGGCATCCTTGGAGGTGGTGTGACTGGTGGGGCGGCGTGATGAGGGTCTGCCAAGGCCCACGGTAGTGGTCCTTGCCGTGAGAAAACGCACGGGTGCAGGAGGAGGTCAGGTTGGTCGAATGGTGGCTCAGCAAGTGGTCTTGCACCCATTCTTAAATGTGAATAACCGAGGCGTGGGTGCTGGCGGCGCTTCGTTATACGTGTGAAAAACTGTCAGTGTCACCGAGTTCGTTTGCCTGCTCTGATATTGAGTCCTTTCATAAAACACCAAAAATCAACACCATTCAAGTGCATGGTCTGTCTAAACGTTTCTCTGTTGGGAAATGCTTCAGTGAGTGATTATAAAGCAGCTTGTTAACCACATTTAAGCCATCTGAGACAAATGCTCGACAGAATTAACTGCAGAAGTGTTGTGTGAAGTGGCTAAAAAAATATTAGAAGTTCAAATATAAAAATGCTCAGTGAAGGTAGCCAGTGGACTTCAGGTAAATATTGCCATGCTCTTTGTGGTGCAGCAACTTTCCAGAGAGTCCAGACCCTCCATCTCAGTAACAGGAACCACTGTCATGTTCTTTTAAATCCTTTAAATATTTGAAAATGTCACCTTAAACTGTCCCGTGAGCTCAAAACACTCAGATTTATGCAAAGATGCTAAATGGACTTAAATTGGAATTATTCAAATTGACTATTGTTTTAGACATTTAACTAAGAACAAAGACATAAACTAGATTTTAAAACCGTGTTTCGTCTTTTTAATACAGCACTTCCTGTGCAGCATTTTAGCTTACGAGGACGGGTTCTGCTCCTAACTATCTCCTGGGGGGCACCGATCTCGCCGTCACACACTGGATAAAGAGACTAAGTGGGCCAAACTCTCACAGAGCTGGTGCTTTCTTTTAAGACTGTAGCTCACCCCTTCCTTCTGCCCCCTCCCTCGTAGTCTTGAATGACCTTCTTGGCAAACGGCGTGGTCAAACATCCTCTCCTGGCCCCAACCTCAAGGTGAAGTCATTGGCTATTCAGCCGGCTTGCGATGCCCGTCTTTGCTCTTGTGATGTTGCCTGGGATGCGTCCTTTGCCGGGGGGGGGGGGACCACATCTCACTTTCTCCCCTTCACCTCCTCTTCACCCCCCACGCCCCCCAGCTGTGTGGAAATGCGGTGAAGGCGAGAGGCCATGCACTCAGCTTCAGAGAGTCAGTTGGCTGATAAGTTTTAAAGTGATTAGTGAGCATTATATTCAAATAGACGATTATAACATAGCAATTATTTAATAATCAGATAACCGAAACTTCAGATTTATTTAGACTCAGATGAAATCATGCAGTTGCTGGACTGCTTTCTAATCCATATCGATTTAGGAATCCTCTGTTACCCATTTTTACATTTTAAAAATCACTTTCAGCTCCTTAGGTGAGATGTGGAGCGTTTCCATGGTATCGATCAAGACAGTTGCTATGGTAGACAGATGAAATGGGGTAGCTTTCCTTGTGAAACTTTTTATTCATAGGTTTGTTTGTGAACAATTTATTTAACACGTTACCAATAGTTTGGTGTGGTGGACCTTTAAAATCGTTAATGTCATGTTAATCTCAGTTTATAGTTAGGAATGTGACAAACGTGGTATTGGACCACTTGGTGTACCGGTTCCTGTCTCGTCTATGCTTGGAAAACAGTAAAGATGATTTGCACAAGCAGGTGCATCGCTGTAGTTATAGAGACATAATGCCACCCTTCCAGGGTCATCCCTGCAGTACATTTATATTGTTTTTTTGTTTTTGTTTTTTTTACAGTTTAAGGAGAAAACTGCAGTATAAGTCCAACACACCTGAGGCGCTAGCATGAACGATGGTGTGCTAACATCACAATCCAATAGTGACTGATGAACCAGTCTGGATGATTTAATTTTAAAAAAACGTAAATACTCTAAAACTAACAGGTTTTACTGGCTTTTAACAGAATATCCCAATTTAACTTGTGTTTTTAAACCAGAATGAAGCTAATAATAAACTGTGTATGCTGTAATCTTTCACATCACTGTTCTGCTTATTCTCTGTGGTCTTTTCTTATTTCTAGTTTATTTTATTTTTTATTTTCTAGCTGTATCTCCGGTGGCCTCTCCGTCTTCAGAGCTTTCATTTTTGGAAGAGCGGAGCCAAATTTAGACATTAGAAAAACAATCGAGATATTATTACTCCATCTAGATAGAAGTCAGCCTCCGTTGAGACCAAAAAAAAAAAAGGTTTTATTTTCACTATCATTGTAAGTTTAATATGTCTTCTTTTAGGAGGACATAGACAACATGATTCTGATGTCTGATTTTATGGAGATTAACACATTTATTCTCACCTGAGATGGACTGATTTCTGCTTCTGGTGGCACCTTGTAAAAGAGCTTTTATTAGAGATTATTTGGACTCATTCATTGAATTTTTATTTTATTCTTAAGTTGTTGCCTGTGATTACTTATTAGCTTCTTCTTCTTCTTTTAACCACTTCAAGGACAGTCAAAATGGGACATAAAAAGCTCTTTCTTTGATAAAGAACTCTGTTTTAGGTGTTTTGTGGATCACTTAGCTGTGTTTTTTTTACCTGCAGTTTATTTAAATGTAAAATCTCCTTATGTGCACCAGTTCGTTTAAAGCAAGCTTTGATGGCCTTCCTGTGATAGAGTTTAATGATTAGAAACCATGTGTTGACTTAAAGTTGGTATGTTAAGGTTTTTTTTCTTTAATCCAAACAGTTTACATTTATTTAAATGAGTGAACATCTTTGTTTGGCACTTTTCAGAGGAAAAGGAAAGCTTGAGTTTTCTTCTCAGTTGGACTGCTCTTATCTTCGAGAAAAGATTGTTTGATTGTGTTTAAAACACAGGGGAGGAAGAGGAAATGAGAACAACAAAAGAAATAGTGTATATGCTCGAGGACAACCGGGGTGGCAGTAATGTAAATCTAGTTAAGCTGGCAGCTGGGCTTCTGCCCGACCCTCCTGGCGAATTTCAGGAAATCAGAATTCAGCTCACACTTTGGAGCTCCTGAAGTCTGACTCACAGTTGGTGGAAAGCTCCAAGGACACACAGGCGGTCCCTGTGTCTGTCTGAGCCGGTTTGTCGCTTTCAGCAAACACACAGACGTGTTCCCGTGGGAGCTCCTCGCTGACATATTGCTTTCCCTTGCCCTCCAACTTCACCTCAACCATCACAGCCCAGTGCCTCGCCCCTATAACCAAAGCTAAAGGTAATCCTGAATGCAATCTCTACTCGAAGAGTAAATATTCACCTTAAAAACTGCTGTTTCCACCCAGGAGAATCTGCATTTTTCTCCTCCTTAAATCCTAAAAGGTGCTAAAGTGTCATCAGCATCTACACACACAAATACACACACAAATACACACACAAATACACAGCAGTCACCCTTTAAAGTATTTAAATAACACTACTTTTGGATTACTTTTTAAAATCATATTTCCATCACCTACACGTTTAAGTCATTAATAAAGTCGTTTTTATTACAGTTTTTGATTATTAATCATTTGCATCCTTCAGAAGGACTAAAAACAAGCAAATAACACGTTTACGCCTCCATTTTCATTTTTTTTACTCAAAAAATAAATATTCACCTTAAAAACTGCACCTTTGTATATATATATATATATATGTGTGTATATACATATATATATATATATTTAGCTGAAATATAACTGTATTTTTTTCTCCAGCAACCACTCATGCTCTTGATCCATCTGTTTGCTGCCTTTTTTTTTTTTTTTTTTTGGTCTGGACTGTAATTCTTTCTCTAAACATTCAGGTGCTCTTTATCAGGAGCGTCAGAAACCTTTCAAGGACATTTATTGTACTACATTCACGCTTTGTGCAGTTTACTTTGTGTCTCTCATCAGAGTTGATTTCCTCCAGGACTCACACGCCAGATTACACAAATATCTAATAAAAAAACTGTTACTTTTTGAAACATCGGAAATAAATTGGCTTAAAGGTTATCTGACCTAATACATCAACTGAATGACCTGAATTTGCTTGTGGGTCAAGTAGAAACAGTGTTGCCGACATTAAACGGGCTTATTTCAGCATTTTTCTGCCATGAGGTCATCATTCATTCATTTTATTCGAGTTGCCGGCTTACATTTTTGAAATAAGTCTTTATTTTACAGTCTTTATTTGTTTATTATTCTATTTTTTTTTATTTTTGATATTTGTTGCCAGCTGTTCAAAGAAAAGCAGTTGTCACAGCCGTCAAAGTTAAAAAAAAGCACGGATGCTTCAGTGAAGATGCTCGAAGTACACCCCAAAAATAAAACAGTGAAGAAGAAATCTCTGAGACGGTGAAACTTCCATCATCCGTCTCTGGTGGGGTTGGACGCCTGACGTGGGAAGTCAAGTGCGTGCTTGAGGCGCCTTGATCGTTATTTGCAGGCAACTGACATCAAAAATGCTGCCTTGCCCTTTTCTTAAAGGTGAACTGCTGTCGTCATGTTTACTGACAGGAAATAAAAAACAACAACAAACGTGGTAAAAATAAACGGTGTGGGCTTACCGGGTGTCAGGTTTTTGTTTTAAATAAATATATTTGCTGTATAACAGCTCATGTCAAACACAGTCATTTTAGCAGGTGGGTATTTTTAGAGCTTTTTGCTGTTCCTCGACCACTGTGGGGGTGGAGGTGGAGGCGTGCGATCGGGGCTTTTTGTCACATCTACTCATTTAAAAAAATTTAAATTTAGGTTTTTTTTTTCCCAAGTTTTTGACTGCCACCATTCAGACAGTGTTTCCTCTGCAAAAGTTGAATCTGTAATTCAAGTTCAAACGTTGTGCTTCGCCCTCTTCCTCTTGTCTTGTCACGTAGGCGGGACGCGCCCCCACCTGTGCTGCTGTTTGCCATCTGTCTCCTCATCCTGCCGCTGCCCTCCACCCCCCACCACGAGCCAGGTATGCTCCTCCTCCTCCCCGTCACCTCTAACACTGCTGTCTGCCGCTGACTTCTACAATTTCATTAAACACAGCGACCTCCGACTTTTTGGGGGCAGCGGGGTCGTCTTCAATCATTTCCCATAGTTCCCTGTTTTTGCTGAGTCGTGCACTCGTCCCTGCTGAAAATCAAAGCAACCTGAGAGATTCATAACAGTCTTAAGACTGTTTTGCTGCATTGTGGTGTCTAAAGTCGTTTTAGCAGCTCACAAAGAGCGCTTGCTTAACAGAAGCTTAGTCTACTTAAGTGTGGGAATAATTTGACCTGGATTATTGCTTCCCAGAGAGTTTCTTATCTTATGTTAGTGGCGATCCTTCCTGTTCCCATAATTCCACTGTCTGAGAATGTTGCACAGTTAGATTGGGCTCTCCATTTCTGCGAAGTGCAAAACTTTTTTTTTTTTTCATTTACTCAGAATAGAAGCATTGTCTTTTCACCTGCAAGCTGCTACCACTCAACAATAACATAATAAGTAATAAGTAGTTGGAGCATATGACACCCACTCAAAACCTCCTCAAGTTAGCAACGTAAAATGATGTTTTAATGCAAATTTAAAAAATGCTGTCTGGTGGGTTTCAGGGTGGATTTGTCAGCTTGATTTTTTTTTTACTTTAGACTGGTATTTCTCACTGCATTAAGTCTTGATTTTAAACTAAAGTGAGATGTTTGTGAAACCACATACTCTCTGACTGCACATAAAACGCAGTATATATAGTATGTACAGCATACTGCTCTGGTGGTCTGGTGGGCGGAGTTATGTAATGGCACAAAGTAGGATGCAGGTTTTCAAGTCAGAAATTTTCTCACATAATCTTAGTATTTCTTGCATTTTAAGATTGTTTAATCTCTTCCATCCTGCGTACTGTGTGCTATGTTTGTGTTTGTGCATTCAAAAACTCTCCTAATTAGGACTGCACCTTGATCACTCTCGATAGAAGTGAGAGAGCATATTTTGTCACGTGTAAAGACGTTAATATCCTGCTTTACTCTCCTCAGATGATTCAAAGCTCCTCCAGGTAACCGTCCCCATCGACTCGCCCATGGTTGCTGTCCTGGGTAGTAATCTGACCTTACCCTGCCTGGTATCTCTGGCCCACCCGCCACCGACCCCCTCCTCCAACGGCCGCCACGCCGTGCTGTCCGAGCCCCGGGTCAAATGGAGCTTCCTGACTCAGGGCCAGGAGACGGAAATCCTGGTCGCTCGCGGGGACAAGGTGAGGGTCAGCGAGGCCTACAAAGACCGAGTCTCGCTCCTCAATTACGCCTACTCCCCTGCGGACCTCACCCTCCACCTGGAGAACCTGAGGCAGAACGACACGGGCTTCTACCGCTGCGAGGTGCAGCAGGGGCTGGAGGACGCTCATGATGTGGCCCACATCCAGGTCAAGGGTGAGACAAGCACAAAAGTATTATTGTCATGTTTTACTCTAAATGAGTAGACTGTCAATGGGAATAATATTATTCGAGGTTGCCTGCTTGACAAGGAAGCGAGACAATTCCCTGGTTTGAGCGGCTGTCCTAAAACCGAACATATTTCTTTTTCTTCACCTTCCAGGTGTGGTTTTCCATTATCGGGACGCGTCCAGCCGCTATGCCTTTACGTTTGAGCAGGCCGTGGAGGCTTGCGAGGAGATCGGAGCACACATTGCCACCCCGGAGCAGCTCCTCGCAGCCTATCACAGCGGATACGAGCAGTGTGATGCCGGCTGGCTCTCGGACCACTCAGTGAGGTCAGAACCGGACAGAAAATGGTCCAACAAGACACGCCACTTCCCCCGGGGTCTTGGAAAACTCTGCATTTAGTTTGGCAACACTTCCAGCTTTCACTTGTACTCAACCACTGCACGTCACAGATGGTCAGCTGGCTGTGAATGTGATGACCGACGCGTACCTGTTGTCATCACAGAAGAAGAGAGAGTCGACCTTCAACGAGGTGTCACCTTGTGTCCACAGGTATCCCATTCAGATGCCCAGAGAGGGCTGCTTCGGAGATATGGATGGCCTCCCGGGAGTGAGGAACTATGGACAGCTGGAGTCTGATGAGCTCTACGACGTCTACTGCTACGTGGAGAACATTCAGGGTAAAACGGGCTCAAAGAAAAAAACAACACATCTGATGGAAAGTGAAGATGAAGTAAGACAACAGCAGTGGTTTAAATGGTCCCTGAGTGCATTTACTGGACACATTTTACCCAGATAAATCCAGTCTGAGAACTACTGGATTATAATAGATATTGATAAGACTTTTTCCTCTATTTAATGACTATTAGTATAATATAGATCAATAAAAAACACATTTCATAAGAAATTAAATTATCATCAGATTACAACTAATGCATGCAAGATTCTGCTAATAAAACCCAGTAAGCTTCTTGTACCAAAGATTTTATTAACAGATTCTTCATATTTGTATATTTGTGTCCAAGTTTATGTTACTGAAGGTTAAAGGAAACTTCACGCTTCTGCAAAAACAAATGAAATAATAATGTTGCTTCAGACTTGTCAGCTTCTGTTATTTCTTTGATTTCATGTGGTAAATATTTGTAGGTGCAACAGAATGCATATGTTATTATCTTATAATTTACTTATTATTATTATAATTATGTTTGGATGATTGTGGTTTGTAAACATCTGTAACTTAAATATAAGACCAATAATTATTAGAAAAGAGGAACAGGACTCAGCCAAAGCTTGTAGGATAAACATTACATGTCTGAATTCTCTTAGATCAAACAGCTGTTTTAAAGAGAAATTAATTTTAAAATGTTATTCTGATTCAAATTGATCTTCATTTGAATGATCCGATAATGATTTACAAAGTTCAAAGACTAATCTTTTGTCTTTTTTTTTTTCATCACACAGGTTAATCCAAGCTCTTGGTTCTTCTCTTTCACATTTAAGGAAAATTAAAAATGTAATTAAATTTAAAAAAAAAAGGATGAATTGAATGTGAAGTGTAATCAGATTGGGACAGTGTGAAGAGATTAAAGAAAGCAGTGGCAGTACCCATAACTGATTTATAGTATAAATAACTGTGTTATTTAAAAAAAAGGTGGAAAAAAAAAGAAAAGTAAACACTGACACAATCTCCAGTAAAGTTTTGACAGCTGAAAGGATCCCAGATCAGGTGAAAAGACTGAAATCAGAGAAAATAAAGATGGTCATGGTGAAAATTTGTTCAGCTATTTTTGGTCAAATAATCACGAAACCTTTGGTCCATTCACCTCTCAGAAATGATAAGATATGAAAACGCTTTTATTGCTCTCCAGCTGGGTTCTATTCATGAATTAATCAAAGCAACAAATGACCAAGTAAAGCTAGTTGTGACAAGACAATCAGCCCGGTTTGATTGAATTTTGATTTTAAAATGGTCAAGAAAGCGTGACACCTGTGTCCCCTTTTCCAGGTGAGGTGTTTCACGGGTTGTCCCACCAGCGCTTCACCTTCAGGGAGGCCAAGGCCTTCTGCGTGAGCCACGGTGCAGAGCTGGCCACCACAGCTCAGCTCTACGCAGCCTGGAACGACGGGGTGAACCACTGCACCCCGGGGTGGCTCGCAGACGGGAGCGTGCGCTATCCCATCGTCACCCCTAGAGAGCGCTGTGGGGGCGGTGAACCTGGCGTCAAAACCGTCTATCGATTCAGCAACCAGACGGGCTTCCCTGAGACCGACTCTCGACACGGTGTCTACTGCTTCAGAAGTAAGTGAGCAATCTCCTTTTTTTTTTGTTCAGAAAAGTTGGTTTTTCCTCCTTGGTCATTTTTAACATCACGAAATGGCTCAAACGGGTGCAAAGGCATAATATTTTTTGCCACCGTGCCCTTTTTTTCCAGGTGATCACGGCCCTTACACCGAACCCCCTCAAGATTTTCTCCCCACTGATCCAGAGGACATTGGGCAAGACATTTTATTCTTCACCACGCGGGACGATGACGGTCTGAGTGAGGCGACTCCAGAGGCGGCCGAAGAGATCCAAAATACTCAACCAACAGATTCCCAAAGAAAGGGGGACGTGGACACTGAGTCCCCCACGGCAGGTTATGATCAGGATCCACTCTTCACAGAAGACCCTCATCCCTTCGCGACTTCTCTGCCTGAGCATCAAGAGAACTTGTCCATCCACGATACCTGGGACATCATAAAGGCGGACAGTTACCCTGAAGTCCATCAGCCAGCACCTGGAGAAAACCCAGATCATAACGAGTCTTACTTACTCTCAACAGCCTCCTCTGAGCTTCATGACCTAGTAGCGCTTCAGAACTCCACCATACCCTCCACTACTGTGGAAACTTCAGAAATGACAGATCCCACAGAAGATCCTACGTTTGGGACAGAAATCCTGGATATGTTCAGTATAAGTATCACGTATGAAACTGACGGAGATGAGGTTCACGAGAAGGAGAGCGATCTCCCTGTTTCACAAGAAGACTATACTCCAGATTCCCACTTGGAGCCCGCCTCTGTGACTGAGGCTTCTGGGAAGGAGCTTGAGGAGATTCCAGTCACGCCAGCTTCTTCTCAGGGCGAGGAAGGAGAAGAACATGTCATCATTCAGTTGCCATCTTCTGATAACGGCACATCTGTGAACCATCCAACAGGAGGGAGGTCCAAGGAGGAGACCGCAATTCCTTCTCCAGATGAGGAAATACTGAACTCTGGGACTCATAGTTTGATAGGTGTGGACACCACTGAGACCTCTGAGGTGATGCCTACTTTTGATTCAGGTGAGTGAATCTGAGCCCTCGATTTTACTCTCGAAGTTTTAAACTTGATGGGGCAGTAGAGACATTCTTAGACTCGGTCCAGAAGTGGATTGACATTTCTGATTCTGTACTCTCTGTAATCGACAGGTCACGATCCCACTCACAAGCCCCCGGGTGTAGTCACAGAGTCCTCTGGCTCCCTGAAACATGATGATGAGGAATTCAGCAGCACCTCAGAGGAAGAGCCACCAGACGATCCAGCAGAGCAAAGTGGGCACACGGATCCGTCAGAAATCCCACACGGCACACATTCCTGCGTCGACGCTCCTGTCCTAAAACATGATCCGTTCACGCTGTCGGCATCCCCAGTTTCTGCTACCTTGTCTCCACCTTGGCTGGAAGTGGAGGTCAGCTCTCCAGAGACTGCGACTTTCCTTCCTGGAAGTGATGTTTCACCAGAGCCTGAACTTTTGGAGGACGTCCAGGATAAACTCCACCAGGAGGGATCTGGAGAAAACCCAACAGTCTTCCACCGAACGGCCCAGAACATCACAGACGACAGTCCGGAGGAGAGGGAAGCAGACTCCAGAGGAGGATCAGATGAATCCTCTGGAGAAAACCCTCAGATGAAACCAGACTTCCTCTTGACAAACCCGACTGTCTCCCCGGACCACACATCCGATGGAAGTGTTGGCGAGACATCCACGGATGCACCTCCACCACCTGAGAAGAAACTGATCCCTTATCTGACCGTCCAACCCGACTGGGAACCGGAGCCTTCGTCCTCCACACCACAGGAGTCTCGCTCTGATCGGGAATACAGCGCCGACTCTCCTGTCACAGAGGAATCTGACGACATCTCGACAGAGCAAGGTATGACCACGAAAAAATATAAACGTTTTTCTCCGTCAAACAAATCTGTTTTCACAAATAAGGGTTTGCTTTAGATGATTTTGATGCTTTTATTTTGTAGTAGCCTTATATCATGAAAAATGTGCACTCTTTCAAATCATTGCTATATATCAAAATATATTCATGTATTTTAACATGCTGTGGTATATGGCTATAAATCACAATATGTGATAATAAGAAAGCCACAGGTAGCTACAATCAGTAGTACATTAACTTGCAATTTCAGTCAAACAAACACAACAAGATAATCCCGGGCTCTCTGATCAAAACTCGTCTGTTTGTAACCCCAGATTAAATTCTGATCTTACTGATTTCCCCGGAAGATGAGCGGCATCATTTTCAAATCATAAATGTGTCCAGCATAAACATGCTGAACATTGTTATTCTATGTTGACTATTTATGTTCACTGATCCGTGTGTGCCTGGAAAAACCTGGAGAGAAATGTTCTTGGAATCTGTCGATCGTTCGGATCAGTGATCACTGGTTCGGATAGCTAGGAGAGATAGCCATGACAATTTATGTCAGATTTATTTAATTAAACGCTTTCAAAGAGGATAACATAAACTTCCAAAAGACACCTGAAGGGAAGACTAAAATTTGGAAAATTTTCAGGACGACCTTCACTTCACAAACTCACACTGTAACATATAAATCCCTGTAAAACCTCTAAAACATTATTTCTTGTTTTTTCTTTCATCTACCATGTTTGTTGCGTTCAAGTGCAAGAGAATTTGCAGGATTTTCAAGGTTTGCAGTCAGGTCTCTTTAACTCTTAAATCTATAGTTTTTTAAAATTTATTTTTGCTTTATGCTGTAGGTCAAAAAAGTCTAAAAAGATTTTAAAACTCTTTTTGTGTGGACCGCCATTATGCGACACTTTTAAAACCGTTAGTTCCGACCTGAAACGTGAAAATAAATATCAGACTCACTTTTCAACTTTTTGTTTCAAATTCTCCATTGACACACTTGTTTTCATTCTCTTATGTTTTAAATCTAGTTCTGTTCTAGTTATGTTTTCCAAGATTAGGCATTGTCAGCAGGAAATTGATCTGTTTCAACAGAGTCTGGGTCGGGGGGAAACGAGAGCGAAGCCGTCACGGATGAGCCCTCAGGTAAAATCTGCATGTGGTCTCCTGAGGAGGAGGGGACCTCCAGCCCACCACCACCCACCACCACGGACATGATCACAGTCGCTCCCACGTTACACCCTGACACCGGGGGGCAGACGGCCTCTCCTTGTGCTCCTGAAGTTTCTGCAGCAAATCAGGGAGGCCTTTCAGGTATTTGTTCTCACCTGTGTAAACCACAGCTGATGATTGGATAAAATGACGGAGATGTGAATTTGCTTTACTGTTGTTGTGGGAAGGTGGAGGTATGTTTCTCCTTCGCAGTACCCCAGTAAATGAAAGGATTTACTGTGATTTAGCAGCTCAAGCAGGTTCAGAACAACAGATGGATTAACCTCCCGCTCTGAATTAATACCTGTGCAGGAATAAGTCCTAACAGGCTCACAATTTAAGTCTGTTCACCGTGTCACATGAGGAGGGTTTTAATATCAATACACTCAATACATTATTACTGAAAGTAGCACAAAAGTAACCTTTACAATCTTTAGCTCAGAGTTTGCTTATAGAAGAAAAGTCACTTTTATGATCCAAGATTTCTCTCATGAAGTCTACAGTAGCTCTGTTGTGTTAAATATTTCTATATAAAGTTACACATTTATCACAAGAGATGACTGGGATGGGAGTCCAAAACTGTTTTTGGGTTGTTTTTGCTGAAAGCAGGGAGAAAAGTCAGCAAGAACTAGATGACACCTATTAAACGTAATCATTATTCCTAGTAAAAATAATAAAATATTCTTTAAATGAAGGTGAAACTGACATGTTAATAAGGAAAACTCCTTTTACTACTTTAATATGAGCATAAATAATGAAAAAAGTACCAAGCTGAACCATTTAGATATGTTAGTGTGGTAAATCTTACATAGACTGCAAAGTTAGTATAAAAGTACTTGGAAATATATATGACTTATGACCTTTATGACTTATAGCTATGAAACAGAAGTGTTAAGTTTACTTTACTGCTAATATATAGACATAAATACAAATATAAGTCTATTTTCTGTGTCTGCTTGATTGGATTTAAGAATCTCGAGGTTTTGCAGGAGTTCATCTCAGCTTTCTTTGGGTAAAATCTGATCACCAGCTCACCAGTCCATCTCAGGGCTATACATACATTTTTATAATTATTTCAGTCATATTAGTTTATTTAAAAACGTGTTTAACTATAAAGGAAATCAGATAAAAGGCTTTTGTGACGGTCAAACTAGAATAAACTGCCCCGTAGTGATTAGTAGTCAAACCTGATGTAACAGCGCCCTCTGGTGGTGACTCTTGTCAGGCCCTTTTATTCTGAAAAGAATATTATTCAAGATTTAAAAGTACACCTGAGAGACTAAAGATGTAGGCCATGGTTTTTTTTTCCACTCAAAAGAAGAAAAAAGAAAATAAATTTTATTTGTGAGTAAATGAGATAATCAAGTAAGAAAAAATGTTTTTATTTAGTTTTTTTTTTTTTTGCATTTGCAGGAGTGTTTTTATCAAAAGGCAAGGAGGGAAACTGGTTCTGAAATTTGGTGCCACAAGACTCAAATAAAATTTTATTTTGCTTTCTATGCCAGCAGAGTTAGCTAGATTTTTTTTCTTTCATTTCTTGTACTTTATGTGCTTGTAGACTCTTGCCTGGAGAACCCTTGTTTGAACGGAGGCACTTGTGTTGATGGAGAACAAATAAGCTGCATCTGTTTGCCCGGTTATGAAGGAGACTGGTGTCAGAAAGGTGCAGTAGCAGCTTCACAAACATTTAGAAATCTTTCCAATGTTTCTTTTATAACTCACACTTCTGAAAATCTCGTTTCTGTGGTGTCTGATCCTCTCTCTCTCTCAGATGTGGAGGAGTGCGAGCTCGGCTGGGACAAGTTTCAGAGCTTTTGTTATCGTCACTTCAGCAAACGTCAGACCTGGGAGACGGCCGAGCAGCACTGCCGGATGTGTGGCGGACATCTGCTCTCTGTCATGACTCCTGAGGAGCAGCACTACATCAACGGTAAAACAGGCAGAAGTTGCCACTTTCAAGGCTTTTTTATTACTTATTACTTAATGGAGCCAAAACAACATTAAACACGTAAATCTGAGCAATAAATTGACTGAGCATCTTGAAAGGAAAATTTTGTAGTGTTAGCATTGATCTCAGATCCTGAAGGATCCTTCAAAGCTCCAGCAGGAAGCAACCCAACATCACCTTACCGCTTGCTGTAGGTATCAAACCAGCGATCTCCCTCCCTGACATTCCTGCAATTCAGACTTTTTTCAAACATCCAAAGTGGTCAAATTTGTCCTGACAAGACATAAAAGCGTTTCATGTCTTCCACCATATGGAATCTGTTTTTCTGAAAACATGTCACGGTCATAAAGTCGGTGTAGGTATTTTGTCTGGAAACAAGACGATGAGATAGTTATCTGACATTCCTCTGGTTCCTTGCAGGCAGTTACCATGGATCATATTAGACAATAAACATACTGTTACATAAATCAGCCATCTTTACTACAATTTGTATAAAATTGCAAAACTTAACTGTATATAACAAAGGTTTGTATTTTTTTAAGCACCAAGTCTACTATATAGTACACAGTACAT
>JAOWBL010000949.1:0-16325 GCA_028564865.1 Zenarchopterus dispar | reverse complement strand
CCCTTTTAACAGGAAGAAACCTCCGGCAGAACCAGGCTCAGGGAGGGGCAGCCATCCTCCTCGACCGGTTGGGGGTGGGGGTTCAAGTAGCCATTCAAGTGATTTGATTGAGATCTGGAACACTAGTATAGAAGACGGACGGTTCCATCCATACCTTGTTTTCACTTTGTTTACTCCTACTCCAAATGGGAGGCACACTATCTCCAAAAGGAGAGACTTTTCAAATTGTTTGTGGAAATAAAATCATTTTTCTGTCAGTAGTTTTTGTGAAAGCCCTTCATGCATTCGCAGAAATTAGTATTAATATTAAACCATATTCCAAACACCCTGGGCAGTCCTTTTCTAATAGAAAACAAAGAATTAGCTATCCATCCATCCATCCATCCATCCATCCATCCATCCATTCATCCATCCATCCATCCATCCATCCGTCCATCTACAAATTTGTTATTTTGCAGAGCTGCAAAGCCCCACCATGCAAAGTCCACAGAACTGTTTGTATGTCAGAATACTATAATCTGATAGATAAACATGTTTACACAGTAGATATGTATTGCATATATCATGTCATAATAATTATCTTTTAAAGATCTGTGGAGCCTTTTCGTGCAATGCACCACCAGCCTTGAATCATTTACAGGCTCAAAGTTTGCCAGACTGTTTGTGTTTCAGAGCACCACACTATAACTACAAAAATTGTTTAAACCAGTTTAAACCAAAAAAGTGAAGTTGTGCACATTTAATGGATGACAGATTATGATATTCTTTGGCAGTGTTTTAAGAAAGAATAGTCATCAAATACTGTAACATCTAACGAATAAAGGGAATGTCTGTACACATTTAGCACTTAGTTACTGTACAAACCCATCAAACTAGTCAGTTATTTTAAGTGTATCAACATCAAATCCCTTTACTATTACATGAGTTTTAGACTAATGTGGTGAACTGGAGGTATCAAAAAGAAGGCAAAAATTGGCCTAATTTATGTTTGATGTGTGGTTGAGATGATGTCAACGAGGCACTGCCAGCATCCTGAACTCTTCAGGGGAATAGGTGAAGCCAAAGACGCCCTCCAAACTGGGAAGCTCTCCAGGAACAGGTGAGAAGGTAAAGCGTTGCAGGAGAGATGTAAAGAAAAGAAACAGCTCCATCCTTGCCAGATGCTCCCCTAAACACACCCGCTTACCTGGAGGGGAAACATCACAGATGTTTGACTTGCTGCCACTGGTGTTGGTGGAAGTCATTGTTTCACATAAGAATTATCTACTGTAAATGTGAAATCATTGTTTTTTGATCATAAGACAAAACTAACACTGAGAATGAAATGTTTGAGAAAGACCTGCTGAAAATGGCAGAAAGGCATCTTTCTTCACAAAGTTGCCCTCTGAATCCAAGAAATGCTGAGGGTTGAATACATGTGGAGTCGCCCACTCATCCTTATCAAACAGCACAGATGAGAGGATCGTAGTGATGGCTGTGCCCTGGAAAAAGGAATCATGAGGCATTTTTGATGATGGGGACATATGAAATATTTGCAGAGTCTGCAACATGATATTCATCTCTGGGGAAGTCTGGTAAGTAGTTTCCTACCTTGGGAATGATGTATCCTCCCAGTGTAGCGTCTTTACTGGCCATTTTGGGGAATCCTAGTGGAACAATGTTGCCCATCCTTTGAATTTCATGAATGACAGCGTCAGTGTAGGGTAAGCTGGGTCTGTCAGCCATGGTGGGTTGACGTGACTGTCCGATCACGCTGTCTATCTCCGCCTGCACCTTTTCTGAGTAGGGAAGCAGAGTAAGCTCTACATGTGGTTGCTTTAATATACTTTGGATCTTCCCTGATGGCATGTATAATCTTTGCTTGAATATATCAGTACTTTTTGTGATTAAGAAGACACTCACCTTGTATCTGTGGATAGTGCATCATGAATAGGAGCGCCCAGCGTAATGTGGTTGCAGCTGATTCTGTCCCAGCCTCAATCAGGTCAAGGATGCAGATTAGCAGGGTTTCTTTGTTGAAGCCAGCTTTGGGATCCTCTGTTTTCTAATGTGCCAACAGATATTAACGTTGTTTTATGATGGCATTCATAGTGCTGTGCTAACAGAGGCCAGCGTTAAACATTATAACACATCTTGCACATTCTTTCTGACAACATGAGAACAAACTTTACCTGTAAAATGCTGTATCTCATGATCGATGACTAAAACCATACAAAAAGAAGCCTATGAATTTTGACCATTTAAGAAGGTTCAAAATAAAGATTTTAGGGTAGGAATCGGAAAGGCTCAAATTGTTAAAAAAAAAATGTTTGTATGTGCTTTAGACAAATATTTGTGTGTTTGAAAGAACAAACAACTCAAAAATTGATATAACACAACCATGTCAGTTTGTTTTGGGTTGCCTCAGTTCCAAGATGTAGGTCACCCCCATCTTCACCTCTAGCTAACGTCACATGATGATGCATTTGCTGTACACCAGAAGTGGGTTGCACAAAACTGTAAAACCTATTTTGAAACAGGCCCACCCTGTGGAAGTGGTGAGTAAAATTGAGTCATGTTATTGGCTCCACCCCCAAAAGACAGCTGCAGAGCTGTAAAGACATGCCATAGATGTTTCATAAATAAAATTGTGTGCACCTTAAAAGAAAAGTGTAAAACATGTATCTCCTTTTTTTTCCTAAGCATTTGAGCCATGACTGGGAATATTAGCTGTAAAAACTAAGCTTCTAGAAAGTGAAATTTCATAAAATTACCCACAATCTTTCCTTGAGGTAAGCATTGCTCAGTTTTTATCATACGTAATTGGACTTTCTGTTGTTGCACAAGCTTAGACATGTGATGGGAACACCAGAAGTGTTACAAATAAACTATAAAGATGAACTCTGAATCTGTCACATTTAGTTTGACATGACATGGGGGTGGCCAGCAGCCCTCTAAATCTTTGGCCGTTGACCTTTGCGAATATTCACTTGGTTTGATGAAACTGGATGGCAGAATCCTCATTTTAGCTCTTGATATACTTTTGAAGACATATTTAATGGGAAAGAACTTGTTTGAGGCAGACGCTTTAATTATCAGACCTTAAAGTGTTTTCACTGTTCACCCTGTACTTTTGTTTCAAGGCAAATATGAGAAACAATAACGTAATCTTTTAACAGAACACATGTAATTTACTGTAAATGTGCAAATGTGTTACCTTCTCCATCTCTGCCAGGTAGACATCGATAAAATCGCGAGGATCCTCTGGGTTCCACTCCTCCTGGTGCTTCTCTATTTCCTTATTCAGAAAGGTCAGGATCTTGCTGTAGTTGCTGTGGACAGTCTGGTGAGGACCTGGCAGGTATTTCATCAAGGCAGGCCAAACATCATAGAGCTGTGGATAAGCAAAACTCCAAGATCAATAATCAACTGCCAAATAGCGTTGCTATCAAAATAGTTTAGAAAAGAATTACCTGAGTTTGAGGTGAACCTGCAAGAATGATGGCTTCATTATCCAACTCCAGAACTTTGCGAAAAGTTGGATCAGAGTATTCAAAGCGATGCCCAAAGACCACAAAGGAGATGATGTTGCCCACTGCATTTGTTATGGTGTAGTGAGGGTTGAATGGTCTTCCTGGAAATATTTTGGATTATAGTCATCATAAATTCCATCGCAGTGTGGCCAACACTTCAGAACCTCTACTTGCCTTGCTCATCTTTGAAGGCTTCACAAAGAAAGTTGCTTTCCACTTTAATATGGTTTTCCAGTGATTTCTTGCCCTCTCCAAAGTAACGTAGATGTATGCTGGCAAACTTCCTCTGGTTTTTCCACAGATAACCATTACTCAGAGCAATACCTATGAGAAAATAAAACATGCACACATTTTCAGCAAGTAGTTTCCAAATGAAACATATTGTACTATCTCTCATGAATGACTTTGCTCATGCTGCTGAGCACCTGTTTACACACCAATTCCTTTGAAGGTAACATGGAAAAGAGGGACAATTGGCCGATCAACGAAGCTGTCCAACTGGTTGACAAGAGCTTCTTTCACCATCTTATAGCCTGAAGCAAATACCATCCTCTTGCTGCCTCTCCTCAAGCTGAACACGGGTCCGTAGTCCTGAGCAAGCTGCATGTGGAGAAAAAGTTAAGAGAGGGAAAGAGCCATGCACAAAGAGCTGTTTGCTATTTTTCAGATGGAAAGCTTTGAAAAGGTAGACGGTTATATGAGCATCACATTAAAAAGAACTCAGGAAGAAAACATTTATCTCAGCTGTTTATTCTAACAGGAAATCTGGTTTTATGTTGGGAATTTTGTTCCCTAAATCTGAGATGGTCTGTCTGTTGCTTTAGGTTTGTGAAACTGTCTAGAAAGAAAACATTCAAGTTGCAATCTCCTGCCATATACAGTATTTCCTGTTATCTTGTGCCTTAGTACATTAACAATATCAGTGTCTGTAAGACAAACTGCACAGGAAACACTACAACTCCCCCCTCTTCTTGTTAGAAACAGGTACAATGTTCAAGAACGATTCAAGCTCACCACACCTTCTCCATTGTTTTGAAGTCCACTCCAGTGAAGATGTTTCCTAAGAAAGGCATTGCCAAAGGTCCAGGAGGAAAGTTACGTGGCCTCAAATTTTTGACAATATCAATTAGAAGCAGAGATACCAAACCTGACAACAGCCAAAGAGTAAAATCCATACAATCAAAAACTGCTTGAAAAATCATGGTGAAACTATTTTTAAAATGCTTGATGAAGAGCTAAAGCTTGAGCCTGAAGGAGAGACCACAGTGTGTGCAGAACTAACTGGATAAGGAGTGTACAGGGTCCTATATGTTATATAACACCACTGTTGACCTATGGGAACTGCTGAGGGGGAAAACAAAGTTCATACTGGCAGCTTTCCAACTGTCCGCTAATTGTTAATATTTATGTTGCATGAAGGATGCAAGGCTGCTTGCTCCTAAACACAAGTGAATTCTGTATAAACTGAAGATAATGTAAAGTAATCTATGTCAAAATTTGAGGCTCTAAACAAGGTGATAAGGGTTGTAACAGAAAGACTTGGCAAAAAGTAAATGAGGACTAGTTGCACGTGAGTGTTAATTCTACTAATATTCTTGTCTAAACAAGTCAAAAATCCTAAAGTGAACCTGTGTATAAAGGGATTCAACAACTAGAAGTGACATTTCACCCCCATTCATGTTGTTCATGCCAGGCAGGTTGAACTGATAGCTTGGAAAGCAAAAATGAAGGCGAAAAGTCAAATTTGTGTACTTAAACAGGTACAGTTGTGCTTTTATTTTGAAAGTCCGGCGCGCCTGATGGCTTATTAATTGACAGCGCACGCTCCTTACCTGATGAGTTGTGGCAAGCGCAGCTGAAACTGAGAGAAATGGAGGCGCTATACCATGTTCTGGGTTTGGAGTGGATAGACAGCCGGAGCATTTTGATATTTATCTGCGTCTTTCTGCTGCTGAATGATATTCTGAAGAACAGAAAACCGAAAAACTTTCCTCCTGGCCCGCAGGATCTACCTTTTATCGGGGATCTTCATCGTATCCAACCAGCCAGACTTCACCTGCAGTTCGCGGAGGTATGAGTTCTTATATAAAGATGAATATTTAAAATAAAATAATAGTAATTATTATAACAAAAAAGGGATTGTTGTGGAGATTTATAACTGAGATCTTTCCAGCATTTTCTCAACTGTAAAGGAGGCAGCTGACGAAAATCTTCTTCTTAACAGAAAGTCAGTGGTTCGATTCCCCAGCTCTGCCAGTGGATAAAAATATGAGCCATTTCTATTTTCACCTCACTGATAAGGATTTTTAAATTGTTTTACTTTTTCTTTACGTAGATTTGGAAACATTTTGCAACATTAAATTATTAAAATATTGTCAATCTTCAGGATGATGAAAAACCAATTCCAGTGTAGTTTGGACATGCTTGAATTAACTGTTGCCTGTTTGCTTCACTTACTGTTTAGTATCTGCTTTTTGAATGTTGTGCAATGATAATAAAATGAACATGACCATAAGTCAAGCATATACCTCAGCACTAATCTGCTGTCTGTGTTCAGTTTGCAGAGAAATATGGAAACATTTTCAGCCTTCGTCTCTTCGGTGGAAGGGTTGTGATCATTAATGGCTACAAGCACGTGAAAGAAGCTTTGGTCCAGCATGGAGAAAACTTCACAGATCGGCCTGATATTCCCTTGTTTATGGACATAATGGAAAAAAAAGGTGTTGCTGGCTGTATTTTATTCGTCGCTGTTAAGTATAATCATAGTCTGGAAAATGTCGAGACACTATAGAATTTAAATAAAAGCAGAATGAAATGATTTGAAAATCTCATAAAGACATTCAGAATAAAAACACAGAGAACATTTAGTTACTATAAAGTTAATGAAAGCCACATGTCTTGAAAAAGTTGGAACTATGTTATGCTTATCACGCTGCAGCGTCTCTCTTATTTAAACAACAGTCCATGAACAACCGCGAGCTGAGGTGACCAGTTTCTGGTCACCTCAGGGGAATATAATCCTATTTTTGTATGATACGGGTTTTCCCTCTCCTCTTTAGCCTTGAGGATGCGAGACAATGGTTTCCTGGAAGAATTTTGAAGTTTGATCCATCCAACCTCAAGCCAGTTTTCGATTTTGCTTTAGTCAATTTTAAATGAACTTTGGCCCAGAGAAGACAACAGTACTTGTGGATGATGTTCACACATGGCTTCTTCTTTGCACGGTTTCCATGACAGAAGCATGCTGCCATGTTTTTAATACAGTGCTACCTTGGGACCAAAGACCATGTCTTGTTCACACAGAGATTTCTTCAAATTCTTTGGTGATTTTTTTTTGTACTGTAGAATATTATCTCATTTTATGGACATAATCCACCTTTTTTTTAATGTAAGGATAATAGCGGAAAGGACAAGACATAAATGTTTCTAAGTTTTAGAAATCATTCCATTCTGTTTTTATTCACATTTTATACAGTGTGAAATTGGGATTTTTGGTTCACAGCAACCTGATTCCAATTACATCTGGGTCTAATACTGTTTTGCACTATTTTGTTTTCCCAAAAGGTATTGTGATATCAAATGGTTATTTATGGAAGCAGCAGAGGAGATTCGCTCTTCATACACTCAGAAACTTTGGTCTGGGCAAGAAGACCCTGGAGGTCTTCATCCAGCAGGAGTGTCGATACCTAACTGAAGCTTTTGCAGATCAGCAAGGTAAAAAAAAACAAACAAAACTTTACCGCATTCCGTTGTTTTTAATTTTTTAATCATCATTATTTTTATTTTGTAAATATGGATCATTGTATAAGCAACAATAACACATTAACATATACCACTATAGAATGAAATCCCTGCATAGTCTATACCCTATTCTACACTACGTGTGTGTGTGTATATATATGTATATATATACACACACATATATATAAATCTGAGTGTGTGTGTGTGTGTGTGTGTGTGTGTTTAATCTCTTCTTTTTTTATTTTACAGGTCAGCCCTTCAGTGCCCAGCCATTAGTACACAATGCTGTGTCCAACATCATCTGCTGTTTGGTGTTTGGGCATCGATTTGAGTACACTGACAAGCAGTACCAGGATATTCTTCACAAATTTAATGAGATTGTACGCTTGCAGGGACATTTTTTGGCTCAGGTGAGTCTTTGTTGCTGGGTTAAGCCTAACCAGAAGCTGCATTTCTTGACTGACAGTTGACCAGATTATTCTGTGTCTGCTAATTTAGGTTTACAACACGGTTCCTGGGCTTATGAAGTGGCTTCCTGGACCTCATCGGACAATATTTTCTCTGTTCAAAAAAATAAAAGACTTTGTAGAAGTCGAGATTAAAGAACACAGAGAGACCATTGACCCTTCATCTCCAAGAGACTACATTGACTCCTTCCTCATTGAGATGGAAAAGGTGAAAGTTGTTTTGATTCTTTTCTTTCAATATACATTTATTGTTGTATGGCAACATTTGTTTTTTTTTGTTTGTTTCTTCTTTTAGGATCAGGACAAAGAGGCTGGTTTTGATCTCAGTAATTTGTGTTATTGCACTCTTGACCTGTTTGGTGCTGGAACTGAAACCACCACCACAACGTTACAATGGGGGCTGCTGTACATGATCTACTACCCTGACATACAAGGTGCAAATGCATTGGTGCATCCTTTTGTGATGCTTCATAGTTAATGTTCCAGTTCAGCACTTTTTTGTCATGTCGTGAGAGAAAAAGTGTATGAGTCATGCAGTTTCCCTCTCAGTCATTAGCAAAGACTGCACAGACTCACATTTTGTCGTGTTTTCACTGCGTTCAGAGAGGGTCCAGGCAGAGATAGATGCCGTGATTGGTTCGTCCAGACAGCCCTCGGTGGCAGACAGAGAAAACCTCCCCTACACTAATGCAGTCATCCACGAGATACAGAGGATGGGCAACATCGTCCCACTCAATGTGGCTCGCATGGCAAGCAAGGAGACGGTCCTGGGTGAATACACAATCCCCAAGGTACATAACCCACATTTATCAGTTTACAATTAAAATTCATTTCAGAAACTTAAAAGTATTTATGTCCAGTAAAAGGTTTGACACAGTTGGATTTAGTGATCATTTTATTTGGTGGATTCACACTTTGGGCAGCACGGTGGCTTAGTGGTCACCACTTTTGCCTCACAGCAAGAAGGTTCCTGGCTCGACTCCTGGCAGGAGTCTTTCTGTGTGCAGTTTGCATGTTCTCCCCGTGCTTGCGTGAGTTTTCTCCGGGTCCTCTGGTTTCCTCCCACAGTCCAAAAACATGTATGTAAGGTTGATTGACAACTCTAAATTGCCTGTAGGTGTGAGTAAGTGTGCTCGTTTGTCTATGTATGTGGCCCTGCGATGGACTGGAGACCTGTCCAGGGTGTTTGCCTCCAATGGGCTGGGATTGGCTCCAGCAGACCCCCATGACCCAGTAATTGGATTTAGCGGGTATAGAAAATGGATGGATGGGCAAACTTGCAAATGACCTTGTCATGGCCTCTGACAATGGTCTTCTCTCTGTGTTTGTTCTGCTGGAACTCAGAACAGCTTTTCACACCATTGATCACAATATTTTATCACACAGACTTGAGCCCTTTGTTAGGATCAAGGGTTCTGCTGGTTTGGGTCATATTTATCAGACAGAGTCCAGTTTGTCCATGGGACTGATAAGGGTTTCTAAAAAAAAAAAAAAAAAAAAAAATAGTGTGTCCTCTATGTATTCCAGAGTAAGCTATGGTGTTCCACAGGGTTCTGGACTTGGTTGGACCAATTCTGTTTACTCTCTACATCATTCAAGCACCTTGAACTGCCTTGTTGCTAAAATGTGCTATAGAAATAAATTTGTCTTGTCTTGCCCTGTCTTACATGCTTCCTTTAGGTAATATAATTAGAGATCATGGCATTAACTTTTACTGTGATGCTGATGAGAGTCAACTCTATTTATCTCTGAAGTTCCATCATGCCAACACATTTCTGAAGCTACAGGCCTGCCTAAGAGACATAGAAGTGTGAATGAGAGAAGATTGTCTCCTGCTAAATTATAGCAAAACTGAAATAATAATTTTTGCACCCCACCAATTCAGAAATTCACTAACCAGGTACTTACTTACCACGGGCCCCTTGTGGCGAGGACCATGGTAAGTAAGAACCTCTTACCAAAGGGAAGCAAAGGGTTAAATACTTAACATTTATTTCAACATGGATCAGATATGACCTTTTCTTCTCTTGTGTTGATTGAGAAATGTATGACAAGCTGTCTAAGAAAAGAAAGCTTAACTGAGTCATTTAATTACTTCCTCAGGGCAGCATGGTCCTAGCTACACTGGACTCCGTCCTGCATGATGAGACAATATGGGAAACTCCACACACTTTCAATCCTCAACACTTTCTGGACCAGGATGGTAAATTTAGGAAGCGAGAGGCCTTCATTCCATTTTCTGCAGGTTAGTCTCTTGTTTAAGTCCTTCAAATGTATTTTTCATTCTATATCCTCCTAAGATTGGACATACACATATATGGACATCACACAGTTTGTTGTCTGTGTCATAATGTTAATTTTCTTAACTAGGGCCCAAAGCAACAAGAAAAAAATGTGCACTGGGTCTTAGGGGGCTATAGACAAAATGGCTAAAGGATATGACATTTGTTGTCACTGGATTTACACTCCTCCAATTAGGAGTAGGAAGGAGTCCTGTTGGAAAGGAACCAGCTGGACAACTGGACAAAACTTTCTTGGTAGCAGAAATTAACTGAGGCCATAGCTAGTGACTTTCATTTGACCATGAGAAGATTCAAACCAACTGCCAGTCATCTCAAGGGGACAAAGCTGTGCTTCATTAGTACTGTGTACTGTGTATAGTGGTGAAAGGAATATTTTAAAGATCTCAATCCCAACAAGATGTCTTCCACAGAGGAAGTCAGATCTGTGGGCTTTGATGTGGATTTGCACATTACTGGAGATGGTTGATATAGATAAAAAGCTCTGAGGCATCAGGGCTCCAAGGATGGATAAGGCTTGCTTTAAATTTCTCAAGACTCTAGATGTTGCGGGACTGTGTTGGTTGACACATCTCAATGCTTGGACATCGGGATCAGTGAATAGATAACTGTACTAGACTGGGAGACAGACGCGATGGTTTCTGTTTTGAAGAAGTGGGATGGGATGGTGTTTAAATTATAGGGGATTTATGGTCCTCATCCAATATGAGGGTCTGTGCAAGAGGGTCTAGTAGATACTCAAATCTTGGACTCAGGAGGAACAATCCAGGGTCCATCCCAGCCATGGAACACCGGATCAGCTCTTTACCCTCACTAGAAACCTGGAAAGAGTCAGAGTATGCCTAACCAATGTATGCTTTGTGGACTTGGAGAAGGCATTTAACCATGTTCCTTGAGATTTTGTTGTGGGATTACTCCAAAGTTTGGATATAGAGTCCAAATGGAGGAAGTAGTACAATGGATTTGTTAGACTGCACCCTCTGTCGCTAATTCTGTTCATTTTTATCAAGAACAGAATTTCCCTGTGCAGCCAAAGGGGGAAAGCAGTCTGGTTTCATGACCTCAGGATTTGAGCTCTGTTTTTTTCAGATGATGTGGTCCTGCTGGTGTTTAGCCATGATCCTCAGCTGTCAATGCAGCAGTTTGCAGCTGAATATGAAGAAAATCACTTCCTCCAAATCCAAGGGTTTGGGTTCTCAGTTGTGAGAGGGTGGAATGCCCCATCTGGGTTTGGAGTGAAATATTGCCTCTAGTGGAGGGGTTTCAGTATCTTGGGCTCCTGTTCAGTAGTGGGGAAATAATGGAGTGGGAGATTGATGGAAAAATCCTAGTGCAAACACTGCTTCAGTCTATCGTGGGACACAGTAGTCAATCTACTGTATATTCCTGCCCTCACCTGCTTTCATGAGTTGTGGTTAGTGATTGAGAGAAGGAGATTGTGAATATGAATGAACTTAGTTTGTTATAGTGGGAGTTTTATTCTCCCTTATAGATGGAGTGAGAAGTTCAGACATTTGGACAGGACTCAGAGTTAAAGTTCTCTACACCGAGAGGGTCCAGTTAAAGTGGTATAGGCATCTTGACCTCCTGAGTAGATTTTTGGGGTGGGGTACATCCAACTGGGAACAGCCACACTGGGGAGATGTATTGCTCAGTTGGTTTGGGAATCCCTGTGTGAGCCCCAGGAAGAACTGATCAATGAGAATTGCTCATGAATTGTGTGACTACATCGTGGTATTACATTGTACTGTATTGGTACTGATGGCTAAAGTTCATGGTATTGTGCATTTACAGGTCAACGCGTCTGCCTAGGGGAGCAGCTGGCCAGGATGGAGTTGTTCCTCTTTTTCACCTCCCTCCTTCAGAGATTTTCTTTCTCTGCTCCTGCTGGAGAGCAGCCCAGTCTGGAGTTCAAGATGGGAGGCATCCGTGGCCCCAAACCTTACCGCCTCTGTATCGCATCACGTTAAAACATCAACTGTCCCAAACTGATGGCAAAGAGTCACAGTGTTCTGCTGTGTGGGTTTTGTAATGAATCAAACATACAAGCTAAAGAAAATTATTTGTTTTATTGTTCAAGGTCCACAAAACAATGGAAATTAAAGTACAGTGGAGCCAGTCATGATGGTTTTCGTCTGTCCAAGATTTTGATACCAGTTCTTAGCAATCAATCAAATGTCTGTTTTACTGTAAGCTATTAGTGAATATTCTTGAATTTTTGAATACCTTTTTTTAAAATTTGTTAATAAAATAGGTTTTGTGTCTTAGTTGCATTTTTATTGATTTGGAATTTGCACACATTGAGTTTTAGACAACAGATCCCCTCAAAAGAGGTCTGACTGTAACCAAAACACATCACCCTCAAGCTGCAATAACCAAATATCTATAAGAGAGATAATAGCACAGAGCAGCTTATGACATCAAGCGACCACATATGTTAAATATCTAAAGGCAGCTTGATCTTTTGGGCATTGAAGGCTTCCAAATTTGATTTTATTGTTTCAGCTGCACAATGACACAGAGCACCGTGTTTACAATAAGTGCAGTGTTTTGCAGCGTCAGAACTGCATTTTATTCACTCTGACATGAAAATGTCCTGAAATGGATATAGTCAGACTCAAGAAATAAAGTATCTCTGTAAATGCTGCACCATTACTGCAAATACACATGGGGAAATATAGAAAATATTCCCCTTCAAAGTAGAAGATAAAAGAAATAGTTGAATCACAGAACAAAACTCTCTACATAATGTGAATAAGTAACTGAACTGAGAAAAATCATTTACTGTAAGCATGTGCCTTAATGTTTAAATCCAGCGATACTACGTCTTCTTACGTTGACATGGATAGTTTTTCTACTTTGGAGGCTTTTATTTTGAAGGGCAGTCGAGATTTTTTTTTTTTTTTCCTTCAGGCAAACATGGTTATAAATCTTAAAACTGGATTTAGTTCCGGCGGACTGTACAGAGAGATAAAAAAAAGACTATAAAAGCACTGACGTATGATTAACATCAGAGGTGGGAATTCATTTTATCCACACTCTGCTTACAGAGTCTTATTTTGACATGTAGATTCCGTTTCCGTTCCGTATATAATATATATATATATATAAAACTAGACTCGGACTTTGTGGTAACTTAACCTCGGTTTGCTTGTTTAACGTAAATAAACGAAGAAATGGACACAGTTCTCAGTGCTCTTGGCTTGGACTGGGTAGATGGCAGGAGTATTTTGGTATTTCTCTGCGTATTTCTTCTCCTGACGGATGTTTTGAAGAACAGAGCACCAAGAAACTTTCCTCCCGGACCCTGGTCTCTCCCTTTCATTGGGAACCTTCATCACATAGACCCTTCAAGAATCCACCTGCAGTTTGCAGAGGTATGAGTCCATATATGAGAATTAGAAAGCAATAGTCTTTGTGTCTGAGCTTTTAGCTTCAGGGTCATTGTGTAGCTGTAAGTCTTTGAGGCTTATGAATATCATTAGAGCTGAATTTATAGCTTATATGTTTTGTAGTTATAACATTATTACATAAATAAAAGTTAAAAATTAATTTGGATATCAATCACATGAAAAAGAAATTGCAATACTACAGTAATATTATATAATAAGTTCAAACATGTTTCCCTTTAGAAGAAAAAGAAACTCATTAATTTATGTGTCAAAAGGTGGCTGAAATGAACTTTAATCAGGTTTACCTTACCAGACATTATCTCAACCAGGGTAAAGGGCCTTTTAGCTGAAAAAAAACTCAGACTCAGCTTCGCTGTTGTTCTTGTATACACATACACCCACCCCACCGGCCATTTTTATTAGTAACACCATGTACTTAACAAAGTGGCTGGTGAGTGTCATGTGTAGTTGAATGAAATATTGTTCCAAACAGACCCTGGGTGCACACAAGTAATATTTTGCAGACAAATAAAAAAGAAAATACTAAACTTAACAGATAAAGAGCAGTCCCTTTGTAGCACCGTGGGCAGACAATGCAAAAAAGACTCATAAGGCGTCCAGGGACGAATGACATGGCTTGGTTTGAGGATAGAGTGGGGTATACTGATATCAGGGTATTGGCAGCTTGGGAAAAGAAGGTGTTGGAAAAACTTTAATAATTGTTCCCTCATGTGTCTGACTTGCATCTGTTTACCCAAGCTCGATGCTTTTATTGTTAGTATAGCTTGATCCTCTCTTTTGCAAGTTTCAGGCTGAAACAAACTGACAGTGATCTGTCTAACCCCACTTCCAAGCCTGCAGGGGACATTTGAATTTGGTACAGACTTAATTTAAAAAAATGCACACATACAAATACATCTCTCATGGTATAGTTCACAGATAGCAGCATTCTAATTTGAAGGCCATTTATTTTCTCACTTGTTTTAATGTTGATCCCGAATGTCAGCCTTCAATGTCCAACCCAGACAATCTCACAACCACTTGCCCTTTGATTTATGTGAGTGAAACCAGGTAAATAACTGACAGTAGGTAAAATACTCTGGCAACCCACAGATGTTGGGGGAGGGTCAGTGATTTGACTTGAACAGGTGATGAGCTTGAAACTCCACACCAGCCTACTTGAGTTGGGATTACCTTATGGATAGGTGAAACATCTTCAAGAGAGAGATAGAAAAAAAAAACAGTTACCTTTTTTCCAAGCCTCTGAGAACTGCACATATTTTACACCCTGTACTTTTAAAGCCACATTTTGAGATTTGGTGTTCCCTATTGCCCTCAAAAGTCACATGATTACATAATTTAAGTCCACTTGTGTGCAGTCTAGGGGATCACATGATTTAATTATATAAACATTACCAAATATACACGAGTCATTATGATTTACTAATTTCTCTGGTCCTTTCCTTCATATTCATAAATAACTGTTACCAGACATGGCATGCCCTTTTTATAAAGTGAAGGGTAAAAAAAAACAAACAAAAAAAAAACAAAAAAACACTTTTGAGTACATGCAATATTAAGGTTTATGTTTTTTTTGTTTTTTTTTAAATTAACCCATATTGATGGCTAATAACCTGTCTAAAAAGATGTCCCCTGAAGCATACTGGAGACAAACGTGGACATTACCATGAAACATTCATTCTCATCATACCACTTCAGCTTCTCTCTTTGAAACTTTTGCATTTAGTTTGCAAAGAAATATGGAAACGTTTTCAGCGTGCACCTGTTTGGAGAAAGGATTGTGGTGATTAATGGCTACAAGCAGGTGAAGGAAGCCCTGGTCGAACGAGGTGAAAACTTCGTTGATCGCCCCACCGTACCTTTATTTGAGGACTTATTGGGACAGAAAGGTGATGTCCTTTGCATTTTGAATATCTGAGTTTCAGTGAGACAAGATTCAACTAATTTTAGATGAATGTTGTTTGTGTAAAAAAGGCCTTGGAGGATCCAATGGTTATCTGTGGAAGCAGCAGAGGAGATTTGCTCTTCATACACTCAGAAACTTCGGTCTGGGCAAGAAGACCCTGGAGCGAGCTATCCAGCAGGAATGCCAGTATCTGACTGAGGCCTTCGCAGATCACAAAGGCAAACTAAAATAAATAAATTAAATTAAATTAAAAAAATGATTCTGCATTAGTAATAATGTAATAACCTAAAGCAGTACTACAATTATTTGAAATAGACATAATTAACTTGTTTCAAAATGAATTCTAAATCTAAGACTCATAAGTCCAGATTTAATAAGTTTGCTTGATGTATTTTGACATATTTTATCTCTGTTTTGTCTTTATTTAACAGGCCAGCCGTTTAACACTAAAATGCTGATAAACAATGCTGTATCCAACATCATCTGCTGTTTGGTGTTTGGAAATCGATTTGAGTACACTGACAAGCAGTACCAGAAAATTCTTCAATACATGAATGAGTCTCTGTACTTGGAAGGAAGTGTGTGGGCACAGGTGAGTCTCAGCACACCTTTAAAATCAGAAAGTATGTATAACACACACTGTAAATAAAGGCATACAATAATGATTAGGTTATGTACATTATTAGGTCTAATGTTGATCTGGTTAAACTGCTAAAGAGAAATTTATCTTAACACTTTACTTTTTATGAAGAAGTTATGTTTTGTTAACAAAGGGTTCATATTCCTATTGCAGAATATTAATAGAGAAAGATCACATTTTCATAAATTTTATTTTATTTTATAGTTTTATGCGAACTGATACCTCGCGTTTCCCTGCTCTTTAGATTTACAACATAATGCCCCGACTTCTGAGGCGGCTGCCTGGACCTCATCAGAAGATTTTTACTCTAACAAAGAAGATCATTAATTTCATAGAAATCAGGATT
>JAOWBL010000948.1:0-16327 GCA_028564865.1 Zenarchopterus dispar | reverse complement strand
GACACATTTTTCAATTAAGTTAGTAGTTACAGTTCAAAATTCTTCTCTCCCTCAAAGGAATTTTGGTTTCTAACCTTGTCCCTTGTGAATAGAAATCAGAATTCATCCAGATTCTCTGAAGTTTGTAATTATAATAATGCAAGCATCCGGTTCAGAATTAATTCCTCAATTTTTCTTTCCCAATATAGAGCACCATACTGTGTGTATCAGTTTTAAAATAAACAAGGAAGAGGCAGATAACTAGAACACTAGTTTTCTCTATCCTGAAAATGCATCTAGTTAATCTAATTATCCAGACCTGTATATGAGTGCTGCCCTTCATTTGTGTACCTGAAATCAACCTCCACTTCTTACCATACAGGAGTGTACTGCTCAACTGTTTTGGATTTCTTCTTTTGGATATTTTTTACCTTCTCATTGATCTGCATTTGATTACAAATTTCTGTTGAGTGTTCCACTAGACTCTGTGTTGCAGTGAACTGATTGTATTTTCAAAACTTACTGTGCATATTCATCAGCAGCTTTACGGGCAAACTAGCAGGATGACTGTTGGGACAGATCAGTCCTCCACTTTGATGTACACTGAAATATCTAAAACAAGATTAGTCACCATGAAATTGTGTACATGTTGTCAGATGGCCAGAGGATGAAAAAAACTAGCTTTGGTGATCCCTGACATTTAATATAGTTAATGCCCCAAAGCATTTGACATTAAAAAAAAAAAAAGATCTGTCACAGTCAACTCAGCTTAAACCACTAACTTGTACACATTAAGATACCTGTATATGAAAGACTGAGCATAGTAAAAAGTATATTTGCCAAACACTTAAGTAATCCTATGGTGACTCTGGTATGGTAATCCTGAGCAAACTGCGTTCTTCCAAATGTTCATTCATTCACCAGATAGCACATAATGAATTGAGTCAGCCATTTTGTACTGCTGTTAAAAATTAAAATGCCTGTTTTAACTTTTCATTTACAACACAGAGCACTACAAACTCATTACACACTAAAAGCAATGCACAGAAGCTGTGCCTTACGTCTGTTAAAACAGACCATCAGACATTTCAACCTTGTGCCTGTGGCTATAAAGCTGACAGAGCACACTAACGCTAATGTCGCCAGCTCATTTTTATGATTTTCTTAAACAAAAAAAGCATTTCATAATATTTTTTAGTAAACAATATATCAAAACAATATCAAAAACTGAGTCATGTCTAAACAGCAAACATGTTTTAGAATCTCTGCTATGAAGCTAACTTTCAAAGCATTGGCAGACCAGTGAAGGGACCACTAAAAACAGATGTTTGCAAGTAGTTGTTTTGTTTTGACATATTTAATTACTTTGTGTGGGTAATATGGATTCCTTATCATATTATTATTGCTAAAGTACTGAAAATTATCATGGGATAAGGAGTGCAGTTCATACATGTGTAGGTCTATGTGATACAAGTTAAAAGACAATGGGTATGTATTATGAATTACGGTATTGTGTCATTAAGTTTTATTTAATTATTGCAGAGATATGTCAAATTAAAACCTGTTTGTGGTGTCTATTACCTTAAATTTTCAGTTTAAGTATCCTGCAGATATTTATGCAAATAGAAACTGTGAATATCTTGTGCACCATTATACTGTAACAGGATCCCTCTGATTACAATACAGCTTAAAAAATAAACAAGTAAATGTTCTCCCCATGCTTGTGTGGGTTCTCTCTGGGTACCCCAGTTTCCTACCACAGTTCAAAAACATGCATATTAGGCTAATTAGAGATTTTTAATTTCTCATGTCGAGTGTGAGTGTGTATTGTCCAGAGTGTATCTGTGTTTTCTGCCTGAGGAGAGCTGGGGAAAGCTCAAGCAGACCCGTGGGCCTGAAGAGGAAGAAGAAGATGTGGATCATGAAGGGACTGGCAGAAAAACAAGATAGCTAGAAAGGGATTTTCAAATATTTATCAGTTTGTTGGTAAATGACAAGAAACAGTTTGGAAGTATGCCACGTTACTGTAACTTGACTTGACTTGTGAGGAAATCAATTGAAATAAAAACAAAAATCACATTGGAATGTAATAAAGTTGATCACAAATACATTCAATTTTTTTTTAAATTACTGCATAATGTACGTTGTATCTTGATTCTGTTGCTGTTTTTGTTTCTGAGATTTATTGCTTAGGCAGCAAATATATTTTTTGTCTATTTTATTCCTGCAGGGACAGTAGGGGGATTTAATTTTTCATTTGATGACTATAATTGATTATAAGAAATTACAGCAATAACTGTAAGCTCTAGCTGCTCTATTGTGAAATATTATTCTTTCTGTTTTAGGCAGAGCAATAAATACACCTTCTGTGCTGCGCTCTAAGTTAAATATTTGATTATGACATCTCTGGTCTTGTTTTGTCATTTTCATACATTAAGTGAGTATTTTTCCTATGTTTTTTTCATTTACAGCTTCCGCATCTTTTACTGTATACTTAACTGATATGTACATGTTGATAAAGTAGATTCTTCATTTTTTCCATCTGTATAAACACTTGTATAATTACTTGTATAATCACACATTATGTGTTAATGTCTCGAATTAATGCCGAGCAGTTGACTTTGTAGAATAATGGCTTTTTTTTTTTGTTTTCAAAGTTTGACACAACTGTTTTACTGTTGCTATAATAAATATTAATAACCCAGAAACATAGTGATCAGATTTTAAAGGGCCAGATTATTATTTTATAATAGTGATGTTTGATTTGTTCATTTTGAACCATTTTGTTTTATGTATTCTGCTGTTCCATATGGTGCTATTATGTATAGTGGCATTCATGCAGATCTTTCACAATAAAAGTCCTGATGAACTTGGTACAGTGCAGGAAGGGTGAAGTTTATTACACCAACTTTATGTGTCAGCTTGTTTTTAAGTACATAGGTGTACATACTTTTTAGGATTCAAATGAAATATGCTCATTGAAATACAGAAAAGCGGCAACAAAAATAATGAAGGGTCAGTCTATCTGGGGAATAATCAGTTTTAGGAAAGATCTTACTTAAAAATGTGAATAACTATGAGTCCACTTTGAACAGCTTCAGATCATTTCAATACCAGTGTTGGCTCAATACAATCAGGAAGTTTTCACTTGAATGTGTTCAAAACGTAGTGATCATTTTACTTGTCAAACTAGTTATTTACTACCCAATTTACTAGTTTGTTCTTTGTGAAATTCACTGCAAAAATGAAACATTTTTCAATTAAGGTACATTTGAGTGGGGCAAAGAATACAAAGAGGAGTTTGACAAATCTGTTGATCATTACATGGATTTGCATGTAAATGACCGGACAACCAGTTGAACTTCATTATATATATATATATACATATACATATATATATATATATATATATATATATATATATAGATAGATAGATAGATATGGTGTTCATGTGCATTGCTTCAGATTATATCTTGAGGCAGGACAATAAGGCATTGTAAATACATATGACAAGTCATTTAGTCAGAACTGATAATTTGAAATAATGGCTCTTACTTGGCTTTGTTGCCTTAAGCAGTGGAAGTAAATGAAAGCAATACAGAGTAAATGAAGCCAAACAATGTTTATTTAATTACTTGTCACATTAAACATAGCTGTTATAATATTGCTTGTTGCCAAATAAGCTACAGAAAGTGAAACGATTATGTGGTGTGCATTGGATATAATGTTGATTAAAGCACTTTAAATACGTATGAATGGGGTCTTCAGGACATTTATGAAGATCACAGTTTCACTATTACAACTTCTCAGTTTAAAATTAACACAGTACTGATTCACATCTCCTGTATGAGGGCAAGCTTACTGAAAAATAGAAAGTGAGACACCAGTGAGTGACACAAAACTTTATCTGAGGAGATCTGATAGTCATATGATAAGCATGTCTTTTTCTTAGTCTGTGCACACATATGCAGATGTGCATGTTCAGGCACATATTTCCTTGAGAAATTGTAAAAATTCCTTAAAAACAAATCTCTCTTCTTAAAAACTAGACTAACTGTGCCAAAATCAGAATCTTTTCAGTCATCATTTGTAAGTCTAGTTATCATATGAAAGAGGAGATCGACACTGGAATGGTGAGTGACAGGTGATTGATCCAGTGACACAACTACAGTATTCACCAGCTGAATGACAGAACAAAGCTGTGGGGAAATCAGCAAAACATTAAGAATAAGGACTAGAAGCAAAATTTGTAGAAATACACAAGCACAGAACATTTTCTAAATGATGTAGGAAGTGTAAGTAAAGCTTAACTGAGAGCAGATCAATGGATTATTACAAACCAAAGCAAATGACATAATGAACCCAAAACCATAGATAACCACAGATAGACAGATAGCATCTGTGCCTTTAAAATAAGCATTGTTCATCTTATCTTTGCTAAAACTGTACATAAATGAAAATAGTAGCATAAACAACTCTCTCTACTAATGTCTGGCAGGTGAAGAATCAAAGGATATGCAGCAAAGACAACTTAGGCACTGCAGATGTTTAGATATAAGGCACTTCCTTCAGGGAGTCATCTAACTGGCCACAAATTAATTTTGAAGCATGACAACAACCCCAGTCATACAGCCAGAGTCATTAAGACCTATCATCATCTACAACATCAGCAACAACAAGGCCCCCCGCAGCACATGACAAAGCCCCTGCAGGAGCCTGATCCATCCTTCATCCAGCCACTCAACTATTACATGAGGCAGAATCAACCGACACAGCTGAAGTCCTCAAACAATAAAAACTCCCACAAGTTCTCTGAGATGGTTTGAGCTACTTAAAACTTTAAAGTTACAATGACTTTTTTATGACTTTGCAACATAAAAATGAATTACAGACCAATTTCAGATATGCTTGAAGATACATAAGATGTACTGCATTTGGATTTGATTTACCCATGAATAATTCATTTAACCAGTCTGAAATTCTCAAAGCCACATCTCCTCTTTTCACTTCTCTGAAAAACCAATAATCCATGAATATGAATACAGTTTAAGTTTAAAAGGGTTAATAAGACAGTGACGGTAGATGTGTGAGATTCACAATGCCTTCCACCAACTGCAGTGCTAAAATATTCTTAGAACCACCAAATTAGCTTTAGAGAGCACTGACTGGCCTGTGAACGAAAATCCCATCCTAACAAACCCAGAGTAAATTCTTTACACAGACTCTGAACTAATGAAGTGTACAAGATCAATATCTCTTCCAATTCTGTCTGACCAGCTTACATGCAAAGTTGTATCTAATTACAAATAGGAATCACTTGATTTAAAAAAAAACATAAGAAAAAGTACTACTTGGGATATTCATAGTTGACTCACAGAAGTTTGCTCAAGGGCACTTCAGAGCTTACAGCAGGCCTGTCAGTGAGGCGGACTGAATCAAGACATTGTAAGAGGCTCGCCTACTACACTCATATAAAGAGACACCCATTAGACATGAAGGTAACAGTATGTCTGTGCAGTGTGTGTTCGCTTCAGGGAAGACAAGACAAATGCCAGATCATTCAAGCAGACACATGCTGGGGACTCGTACACACAAACACTGAACAGAGAAAGAGTGGAAAATGCAGCGAGGGAAAGATTATGAGTATATCTGCTACTGGCACTGTGCTGTAATCCACTGAGCAGTATTAATGCGTTAAAGCCAGAATTACAGAATATGATTATTGTAAAGCACTAAGTACAATAGCTTGTGAGCACCAACAAGATTGTCATGTGATTGGTTTCAGTTCTAGGTTTTACGAATTATGTAATTTATTTTCTTAATTTGTGAAATTATTGCATTTTGTGTCTTCTATTAGTCTCAGCAGGTCACGTTTTCATTGTAGCAAGAATTTGCCATCAGTCATCTTATAAATGTATGTATAGGATGACTAATGTGTTAGTATATATGTGTGAGGTACCATGTGTTTTTGCCTGCCAGCGATCTTTATGTGCATTTACAATACACTCCCCTGGAGCATATGCCTTTGAACCTCAGCAGGGTAGTCTAACAGCTTTTAATTTTAATTAATTTATCCACTCAATTAATAATTCCCTCAGTGCTTCCAACGTAAGGTGCTATATTAATCATTAGCCCATTGCAGGGTAATGAGAAAGCTTTGTGCTGAATCAGCTGAAACCTCAAGCTGGCAGGTTCATTCCATACAGTCAAAATAACTCAGATTAGGGTGTGATGATGACAAGATATTAAAGCAAAGAAGGTTTTCTCTCAGTAAGTACCTGGGGAATATCCAGAATATCCAGTTTGCATTCTCGACTCTGAATCACAGTCCTAGAGCAGAGACAACTACTCAGCCTCCCCATAAATCCATCTACTTCCAACCATTCTGTAAATTCAGTCAGACTGGATGTCTAGTGGTCATGTTAAAAAAGTTCTCAACCACTGGACCTCTTGTCATTCAGTAAATGGATGGTGGACTCAGCTGTCTACTAAATGGTCCGGTTAAGTGGATGACTGGACTATCCACTGAAACCACCTGCTAGAAGTATGTGGGCATTTTAACAAAGCATGTCACAAACATTTAAATACTACCTTAGGAAGTTCTGTCAATTCTAACTGGAAAAAAAGCTGTAATACTGACTGTCTCCTTTACTCAATAACTCAAGAGTTGACTCAGTTAACCCCACCGTCTAGAGAGAAATCATTTTCGTGACTGTGGTGACCCTTTTATCTGAGACATTTCCTTTGAAATATATTTCGTCTTTCACACACACACACACACATATATGTATGCATGTACATATATATATATATATATATATATATATATATACATACACATATATGTATGCATACATATATATGTGTGTGTGTGTACATACATGCATACACACACACACACACACATATATATGTGTGTGTATATATATATGTGTATATATATGTGTGTGTGTGTGTGTCTGTGTATGCATGTATGTACTATTCATTATTCACTATTTGTCACAACTATTGGTTACTAATCATATGTTATGATAGTATCACTGTGTTCAAACAAAGACATTTTTCAACCAACCATAACAATGCTAACTATATCAGAAACTCATCACTGATGCAAAAAAGAGAAGGCCTTTAAAAGGTTTTCAAAAATGAATACACACGCTGAAGATGATTAGTCTTGAACATGTAAAATTTAGTAATAATACTTAATGACAAGCTATCAGTTAAGCTGATAGCATTCATTGGATGGTGGAGTTTTGGTGATGACAGTGAAAAATGATGATAGAATCAGCTGCTAAACTGAGCCCAGGTTTGAAGTGAATTGTTCAAAGCATAGCCCATAAATGAATTAATTTAATGGAATAACTGAAGTGGCTTATGGACATTTTTTCTATTTTTAACTCAGCTGGTGGATATTATGCTGCCCTTGGACACTGTATTTACTCTGTTCATCTTTTGCTCAGTCATGCTCTTGTCCTCTCTTACAGGCATGAGTGTTATACCGGTTTCACAGACTAGACTGCACACAACAAACTACAAGAGTACATACAATACATACTGTGGAATACAGTATGTACAACTGTTCAGCAGTCCTTGGTAGTGAGTAGCATGGCCACATTAAAGCAACTATACTAAGGCAGGAGCTGAATTTTGTCACATAAACATCCTGCCTGACTTCTGCTGCAGTGGCACAAAGTGTGACTTAGAGTTACTTGGAGTGTTTTTTTTTTTTTTTTTGATAAGTAAGACAGGAGACCATAAGAGCTAGAAAATGCTTCCAAAAGTAATCAAATATTTCATGAAACGAGTTTCAAACCTATATTTTAACGTGGAAAAAAAACTTCTACGTGTGTTGCTTTAATATTATATTTAAACACGGGGCAAGCATCTCTGCTCTGCTATTACACACCCACATTTCAACGCACGCACATCCCGTGAGCGCGCACCGGTCAGTTGGCAAACTTTGGCGCACGCAGGCGTCCACGGAACAGACTAGTCTGACAGAACCTATAGTGAACAATGCGGGGTATGTCTCGGTGGCTGTCTGGCTAGGATTGTTTCGGGCTTCACGGTGATAAGAAGTCCGGCGCCGATAGTCTCATGTCTGACCGTGAACGCAGCTATATTATCCTCCACCTGCTCTCGCCCTTCCACACTTCTCCTCCCGGCGTCAGTCTTCGTGCGCTCCACTTTCCCAGGAAGGCAAACACGTCGACGTTTTGGCACTTCGGCAGGGGACGGGAAACCGTGTCCGCTGGACGTGAGGAAGAGGACTCAACAAGTGGCGGCCCCTGGACGAGGACAGATCTCGTAAGCTCAAAGCTGCCGAATGGAAAGTTTTCAAAATAAAAACTTCCTTAGTCGCGGGGAACTTTAAGTAAGTCATCACCATTGGACGCAGAGGAAGGTGTAGTTTCTTTCTTTTTCTTTTTTTTTTTTTAAATTATTTTTCCCCAGCACTATGAGAGGAACGGCGGTTTTCCAGATGTGGATAGTTTTATTGTTGGGGGCTGTCAGCGGAGTCGGGAGGGCCCAGGTCTCCACCGCCAGAGTGCTGAGGGGCAACAGCAGGAGAGAAGGTGAGCTATCAGAATCATATCTGGCATCACAAGACTAACTTTTCTTCCTGTTGCTGTGCCGTTTACAAAGTTTGTAGAAGTGAGTGCAGATGCAGTGTTATATCTGTCACGTGGACTGCGTTTCTCTCTGCAATGTTGATTTGACAGAATTTGTAGAGATATTTAAGAAACTGACAGCTAAAAATCTCCTTATTGATTTCATGTTAGAAGTGTAGACCTCATATTTAAAAAAAAAAAATACTTGTGCAAAGTGAATGCAAACCAAGCAGTGGGGAAAGATGACACATTTTTGTTTGATGACAAACTCTTTAAATATTGAAGTAAAATGTGCTGCACACATGTCTCAGCCATCTGTGTACTGGTATCCTTTTAATGAGACTGTGTCACTGATAGAGCATGTGCACCTCATCCCAGCTGAACTCTACAGATTCTCTAATCCTGTAAGCATAAAACTTCCTGGAGCTGTGCCATGCTTACTTTTACCTTTACCTTGAGGCTAAATCCACAGTACAGTACCTTTGATTGGCCACACACACTCAGCTGCAGCGTTGCTTTTGGCTGGGTAACATGAAAATACCAGTGTATTGAATTCTAACCTGGATGGCCGCCACTGAGGCGTGTTTCACCAAATCAAAGACTGTGATGAAAGTGTGTCAATGTGTGTTGACTGGAAAAAAAAAAGAAAAGATGGACAAGTACATCACGATTTCATATTTTTCCACTGGTATATATTTTCTGTTTCCGCAGTTGTCAGAAGGTCATTAATTCATCTGGTAATAATAATTCATTTAATGCGCTATTTCAGAAGTTTTATCTTTTTAACTAAAGTGAGCAGTACCCGTGCACATGCTTGACTGATAGCACGTGTCAGATGTGCACTTTTTGCTCAGCTAATGAGCTTGAGTAAACTAAATGTGATCCAGCCTCAACAAGTAGCAACAGCTGTACTGTATCGTCACTGCAAGGAGGAGGCAGACAGGCAGGACATAAATGCGGTAAATGATGACAAAGAAATGGCTTTTTTACAAAGTAAAACTTGATGTGAAGACAACAGCTGCACCAAGTTTATTTAACAAAGGCTTAAAATACCAGCAGGTTAAAAAAAATGCTTGTTCTTCCACAGAATGGGAGGAGGAAAAAAATAATTGGAAGATCAGAAGAAGACAGTGTCAAAGCTCCAGTGTAGTTTTACACTACTGTAGAAATTCGTGTATTTATTACTTGTTCTCTCTGCTTTTATCTTATGAGCCTGGGAACATCTTCCTTTTATCAGATATGGAGAAAGAAAATTGAGAAAGATTATGCTTAAAGAACCTTTTCCTAAAAGTTAAGGGAATCAACGGTAAAGTGAGCTACTCCCCATCCCAGTCCTCAGTGAGGTGTCACTTTCGAAATTAGTGGGTTAGTATATAAAAGCTGAAGCATGGTGATTCATCTATAATTATTTGCTTTTAATTGAATAAGCAATAACTTAGTGACCTGTCATATATTATGAGACTAAGGTTACATATCTACAAATCAATAAATGTGATTATATCCCTTAACACACAGATGTAAGGCCTTTAGATGTGGTCATTACTAAGTCCGAGAATGAAGATCTTATCAATTCGGGGAGGAGACAGCTGATCATGAGACAATTTTTCCTCCATATTTCTGTCACATCTACCTTCCTACACATCCAGTGCAGCACCTTTGAATTAGTTACTTGACAGATAGTGATATATGTTTAATTGTAGGTTAGTGTCCACTATTACTGGTGGGGGTGGCCATGGAGTCATGAGTAGAGTTAGATCACCAGATTGATCCTCTGCCCTGTCATGTGCAAGAGAATCTCTGGGTACATTGGCATAAAGTGGACCCCCACATTGCCCCTGCCCCCATATAGCCTCCATTGCCCTGGCTAGTCATAGTGCCAGTTCCAATCATGGATAAATGGGGTCGGGGATACAAAGTAAAATCTGTGCCAAGTCATATGTGAAACACAACGATCCACTTCGGTGACCTCTACAATGGGGAAATATCGCGTTTACGTTCACCCAGCTGCTTTTGTACAAGTTAATGTAAATGATCATTAAGAATGTGCGAACATTATTACTGTTATGTCAGGTAATTGTGATTACATGGTTATATAATCAGTTTGTCATTTCCACAATTACTACAGTCAAACTGCTGTGAGCCATCATAAAAACCACAGAAAGGCTAAACAATCAGACACGGGAGCTTTTAATAGTAAATAACCTTAATTTAGAGATCCTTTTTTGTGGGAATGTGGCAGTTATTGAATGAAGATCTTCCTGACATTGTTGCTAAACCACTCACATGTTTTGGGGAAATCAAATCTGACCGATATGATCAACATCTCTTATTATTTGATCAACACAGATGAGGCAGTGTGATTCCTGCTTGTGTGATCCAACTGGTAGTTAGATTTTATCAGCCATTCAATGCACTGAAGTCTTGTAATAATTTAGTACTTAAAGTTAACTACTTACTTGTGTGTGCGTATTTCCACAGCAGCCAGCTTATGAGGAACATGAGAGCTTTGTGTGGTTTTTTTGATTGACTTGTGCTGACTAGAGGAGCTTCCACGTGCACGAGTGATCGTCATGCTCATGGGGACTCTGCAGCTTTCAGTTGTCCACTCACTGCTGTGTACGCGCTCATGTGTGCTCTAGTGTAGCTGAATGTGATTGTTCCTGTGAAAATGTTCTGACAGACTGTCTTAGCTCACTTCGAGGAATTCCCCCCAAGGTTTTTTTTTTTTTTCCTGCATTTGTTTAGCGTTTTGCTCGTTCTTTTCGCCTGCCATTGAAGTGTGTCTGACTGTGCATTAAAGGGGGGTTGAGGGGAGGCAGGGGTGAGACAGAGTGTATTATTTAAAAAAAAGAGGAAACTCCAAAACACACTAAACAAAGCAGTCCTTCTGCTCTGAGGAACTATTCTCCACTGAAAAAATGAGATGACCCAGATAGGCTAAAAACGAATACATGAGTACAAAAATCATCATGCACACATCCTCGCACATATTCAAACATGTTTACATGCCTTGCAAATAGCCTGCATTTTATCTGCTTTTAATCTGTTCTAGTGTCTCAGGGCCTTTATTGATGTTTTTCCAAACAATCACATTTTTATGAGAATTTTTGAAAGATATTTTTTGTCTAGAGTATATAAAGTAGGTAATGGAACATCAATTAAATCAAACTGTGAGGCAAGTGAAACAAACAGCAGTGTTTTCAGGTAGCTGCTTCTCTGTTTATTATGAAAAGTGAAATGGAACGTGATGGGATTGTTGAAGGTCCAACTAAAGGTGAGGAAGAGCAGAAAAACAAAAATGAACCATTTAAAAAGACAAATTAAAGCCACTCTTTGAATGCTAAACCTTTACATTCAGCAGACTAATGCATTGTTTGACACTACCGGCTCACCTGAATAAATATGAGATAAATGGAAGATTAATCAGAGGTAGTATTTTTGTCTTGTTACATCATACAATTCATGCCTCAAGTTGTAAAGTAACATAAAATGGCCATGACTCTTTTTGGAAACAAGTCTTGTGGACTGGTGAAGTTAATGAAGAACTTTTTTGGCCATGGTGAACTAAAGTACTGAAATTCTCTCCAAGACCAATTCTCTACATGTAAAACACATGAGTGGGATCATCATGATATGGACTTCTGCTGTGTGAAGGTAAAATTTTACTGGAACAGAATTGAAAATTTTATATTCCAGAAAACTTTGCAGGCAAACAAAGTATTTTATGTAAAACAACTAAAGATAAAAGGAGCATTGTCAAAACAACAGAGTTTTTGTGTAAATGATCTTGTAGTTATCTCTGGATGTTACAATACATGTAAGGCAAGGCAAGTTTATTTGTACAGTACATACCAGCAACAAGGCAATTCGAGGAGCTTTACATAGTAAAAACATGAAAAGGAAAAAAGAAAAAAATATGAGTTACAGCACAGTGACATAATAAAAGTTACAGCATAGTACTAAAATTAACATTGTTTAAATTTAAATTCAGAATGATTTAAATAACTTAGTCTGCATTGTGCTTAGTCCCTGTCTTAAAAAAAAAACAATGAATAAATCTAACAATTTCTTTTTTCCAGAGAGAGATTACTTAGTTGCCTAGTAACACATTTTTGCTTCAGACCCCTCTTATTTTTATGGGACTGTATAATATGGACTAGGAAAAAAAAATAATGTAGGTTAACTTTCTATTTTTCTAAAATCAGGTTATCTTTTATTTGCATAGCGCATAACAAAAACTGAAATTTTTAAAAGTGGTGTACAAATAGCTGTATCATACTTTATCTCATCTATTTAGGAAAAATAATTGCTTGTGCTTCATATTCTGATAATAAAAAACAATAACAAACAAAACAAAGAAAGCAACGAGCAGATGTTTTGAAATGCATCGATGCTTCTGTAGATTTTGGGAAATACTGTAAAGGCATTACATCTTTTTTTAGCTTTGCTTCATCATTAAGTAAAATTACACAATATTTCATTCACTTATTTTATTTTTGTGAAAGTACAAGCTGACACTCACACACAGAGCATGCATGCAGATAAATCCAGGTGGACTTGTTAGTCAGTGCCATGCTTAATCTTCAGTACATAAACAGTTAACACTAAAGTAGTGTCAAAAAACATTATTTAATTACAGAGCCACATTGATTAACAGAGAATAAGTGTTTTGGCATAGCCTTGTGATTCCCCTTCTCTTCTAATAAATGTCCCTTTATCTTTTTCCATCCTCTCTCAATCCTCTCTTATCAGTCTTTGCCCCGCTACATATCGCTCCATCTCACCAGATGCTCCTCTTTCAGTTGCACCCTTTCTCATTTCTGTCCTTATCTTCCCATCACCCCGCTTCTGTTTCAGCTGTTTTTAATCAAAAGCTGTTTCAATATATCAGCTCCATGAGCAAATATAATGTGACAAACAGGGATACACATGTGAACGCTGGCTTCATCAGAGAAATCAAAGGTTCCTGCACAGGGATGATAAATTTAGCCAACTGCAGCTTGCAAACTTAGCTAAAAGACTAATATTTGCATGATTGCTGGGAGAAACACAATAATGTAATTTGCATAGTTACAGGTAGTGTAACAAAGTGACAACATTTGAACTTCCAGATTCCACTGTGGAAATGAGAAAAGTTGCAATTGTTCAACTAACCACTGAGAGCTCCAAAAATGAGTTAATTTCTACTGTCCCCATTTTAAAATGTCCAACTTTACAGCAGAAAATAAACATATTAACAGCCTGTTTCAAAAAATGGTTTCGTCTCCATAAGTAGATTTCCCATCCATGACAACTGTATGGGGGATGAACTTTTTGTACAACATATAAAATGATATAAAACAAGGATTATGTCTGATTTGATTGATACCAGAGCTCTGCTTGGCCTTGTTTCAGCTGTGGCAGGAACACCTGAGATGAGGATGATTGGTCAGACTTTATTATAATTAATGTAAAGTAAGATGAATAAATATCATAGGTCAGCACAAGCTAAGTCATCTGAGCTAAAAAAAAAAGTTAAAAAAGTTAATGGTGACTGATACAAAGTATGTTTATTCCAGTTTCTCAGCCCTGCGTGTTCTACCTATTGTAACATGGCGCAGCACAAGGAACAAGTGCAGTAACAAAGGGTCTTCAAAGCACAAATGTGCTTTGAGTGTAACACCAAAGCACATTTGTTATACCAACAAGTGAGTCTTGATGCTCCTCAGTGTGACAGTTCAAGGTGACCAAAAGCACAAACACCCATAGAAACCACATCTTGGCACTTTCCTTATTCTCTCTGTTAACTAACTATTATCATTTCATTCTCATCATGATCTGCCTAAATGTGATTGGTTGTAAATCTAAACTATTTAACTGTAAATGCATATATTTTTGTATGAATTAGGGAAAGACAGATTTTCTTTTTTTACATGAGCATGTGCATGAACCTGTTCATCCCATTCTGCCATATGACATCTTAATTTGTTCAGCTTTCACTAATGGACTGATTTATGGCAGAAAATGTGTTTCTGTCTTCCTTTATTTATTTTTTGTCGCCATGGTATTAAACAGCCTGTCTATAGGGAAGGGTGTTGCTGAAGTATCGGAATTCATGAGTCCTTTTCAGGACACCCAACATGCTTCCCACCCACCCAGCCAGGCTGGCAGACAAGCTAACACAATTACAGGATCTCCCTTTCAAGGGAATCCCCCAATAAACACTTATTAATGTGCACATACACATTTTCACAGTTTGCATGAGCCAAAGTTACCCCACCTCTGAATGTTTGGCAGACACTCTTTTCCTCCCTTGCACAGAGAAATTAGGGTGGTGACCCCTTGGACAGTCTTTTGGGGAGAGGAGTGTGTTATGTGTGACAGAAGAGAACAAAGAGTGAAATGGAGCCTTGGAAAGTGAGTGGAGCGAGGTCTGTGCTCAAGTGTGAGGTGGTGATCAGATTTTATGAGGAAAAGAGAGCAGAGAAACTGCAAGTGTAGAAGGGAAGTGGAGGGCACAGGAGGAGGGGAGGGAAAAGGTGTGCAGGGAGAGATATGCCAAGTTAAAAGACCAATCCTCTATTTTTCTGCCCTGTCAGCTTCCAATGTGAGTCCAAGACCAATGGCAAGCCAGATGGATATGGTACAAAAGAGGAGATGGACGAAAGTAGGACTGATAGACGAGTGGAGCGATGAGATAAGAAATTTCTGGAAAGCGAGATCAGTACCAAGTATACAGTACTATCAAACATAAGCAGATTATCTGATCTCAGTATCTGATCAGAAATGAAGCCAAAGGAAGGGAGGAAAAAAACATAATCATGACTTCCTTTCCTCTGGTTGCAATGCTGATCCTTCACTCACCCTGTAGGTCCAGTGAAGAGGAAATTTAATTTAGCTTCCTTATTTTATACCTTAAGAGTCATATTTTTGACATTGCATCCTTTTCAAATAAACACAATATCTGATTAAAAAATGTTTAATAGTAATGTCATTTGAGGTCTTAGAGATGTAAACATATTGTATACCAGGTTAAAATAATTATCTAAATAATGAGTAATGTTAACAGAAGATGCACCAATTGCAAAGTCTTTTTAACCATTTTGATTTCTGTTTTTCTTAAAGGTCTGACTTGCCAATACTGATTATAACCAATTCCAATTTTATTCCATAGATAGATAGATGGATAGATGGATAGATAGATAGATGGGGAAGTTGGGGAAGTTGTGGTATCCAGTAGCTCATAAATACACATCAAGGGGCTCAATTATAAGTATAGCTATATTGTAAGACAATAAAAAGCACTCTGAAAAATATAAAAAAGAATAATAAATATAAGAAAAGTAGAACTATAAAATATGAAATCGGAATGAACATTAAAAATATATATAGATACAGCATGTGTAGTATGAAGAGGCTTATTGCACAGTTTTGAGGGGCCTTAAAGGGCTTTTGCACTAAAACCGGAAGAAAGTAGCAGTGCAGATTATGCTAAATAAAATAAACAGAAGTATTGCACCGATTGAGTCAGATGACTGGTTTGGAAGCCATCAATCTGGCCATTAGCTACTGCACTTGACCAGAGTGTCATAGGGCCTAAAGGCTGTGGGGAGCAAAGATCTGCTGTACCTCTCCTGCTTCTCTGCCCCTCCAGGGTGGCTGTCATTGTCCAGGATGGCATGCACTAGGCTACGTGTTATTCTCTCCATTACGGTCCCCAGTGAGTCCAAACTCCTGCCAAGTACAGAGTTAGTCTT
>JAOWBL010000947.1:0-16334 GCA_028564865.1 Zenarchopterus dispar | reverse complement strand
GTGTGTTGGAGCAGGGAGACATCTAAAACCTGCAGGACACCGGCCCTCGAGGACCAGGATTGGTGACCCCTGATCTAGATGATAGCTGAATCATAAAAATTTCATTTGACTTTTGGAGGTAAGCCGAGAGATCACAGAGACCATCTCTCATCGACTTCTCTGGACAAAGATCAAAAGTTTGATTTGACGTACCCTCCTGGAAATAGAATTCACTTTGTACTCTGGCGGAAATGAAATAGACTTTTACTGAGCTGGTTTGTTGACGCAGTTTACGTTATTTCACCCCACCAGCTCATAGCTACAAATCCTCATCAGTAGTTTATTGGCTTTTTTTTTTTTAATCTGCGTCATTCTCTGTCCAAAGTTGATGTTAAAGGCTCCCATGAAAGTATGTTCTGTTTTCTTCTGTAAACTGGAAGGCGTTACTGTTAAACAGAAGGTGCTGGAGCCCCCAACCAACTCCCCTCCACCCGACAGAAACATCGGGTCTTCTGACTGGTTCCAGTCACTGATCAATACCTCACATGCAGAATGAGTCCGATGCATTTTTTATAGAACAAAAAACACTGAAATCCCATTGAGAGCTCATAGACAGAGCTACATTTTTGCACTTTGGGGACATATGCTGATCAATAGATGGTTTATACCACAAAAGATATACCAATTAAAATATAAAGAAAAATAAATACACTGAACAAAAAGAAAGTAAAGATACATTGGCATTATTTCGAAGCAATGCATTTCTCTTTTTCTTTCTCTTTAGCAGACACACACATATTAAGGCCCATTCACCTTCAACTCCTTCAGCTTCCTTTAATGGATCGGCTCTAGTTGATGGTCCAAGCACAGCTCCTGAATTGTTCAATTCAAAACACTCTCCAGCTGAAAATACCAATAAATTAAATCCAATATCAAATTAGGAAGACTGGTAGAGAAGCACATCCTAGTCGACACATAAAATTGAGCACTAACTCAAAAGTTAGACTAAAAAAACACACTGTAAAACAGCACATAGCTCAAAAATGCCACATTTCATCACGGTGTCGTAAACTGTACATGTAAGATAATAGACTCCATGCTATTAACTTGTGTCTGATGCATTCAATCACGGGAACTAATGAATCTCCAAGACAACATTTTTCACTCTGACAGGTTAACTTTTCTTTCCAAAGAAAAAAATCTCCGGGAGGGTCTGATATTCACACACTGCAACAACAGCTCTGTGTGCTTCAAATATATTTTCTTGAAATAAGCCAGAAATTATGTTTATTATCACATTCATTATTCAAGAGGTTTCCAATGTCACGCTTCACCAGAATAAAATGTTCAAAAATGAACCTTGAATGGAGATTTTGGGTGAATTTTCTGGAAATGTGTTGACATATAATAACTGTAAGCTACTAATTATTATCACTCAAGAAGAGAACTTCATCTATTTTAAACTTTAAATCATTAAAGACCCTGAACACCCTTGTACAGAAGTGGACATTAATACAGGTCAAAGAAGATGAGTTATGCGAAGCTGAGGGATGTGAGTGCACAGACAGCTGAGAGGTTCAGGAGCTATAAATCTCTTGAGTCACAAGTCCAGTTTACAAACTGATGGGTGCAGGACTTCCAGATGTTTGAGCTAGCAAGTTCTTCAAACATAATTTTAACAAAGGTTTGTAGAAACAAATGTCTTCATTTGCATATGTAATTAGCACCTGTTTTCAAAGTCTTGACTACATTAATTAGTGTTCATATGTAGACAGAAATCAGGCAAAGACAAATCAGAAGTACAGTTGTATTTCTGTTCTTTCTATCAGTATTACATTGCAATGCAGCAAGGCTTAAAGTAAAGTGAAGCTGAAGGAGCTGAGAGCAAAGCTAACTTTGATTGACATCTGCTGGGTGTGTCCCATCTGCACCTTGAACACAAAAATGGTGCTTCAAAACAGCTCTTCAGAAACCAATGGGTCATGTGACCTAATGGTCATCTATTATTTTGTACAGTTTTGGGGTATTAGAAGATGTGCCAGACCACTGCCAATCATTAGCAGAGTATCGTCAGTGGCTTTTTGTCAATACAGCTGATCTGTATGCCTCCTTCACTGTTCACATTCACAAAATGTGTCCCAATGGTTCACAAGAATTTTGTCTGTTTTTTCATCATCTTATCAATTTTTAGTGGAGCTGCTACATTATATGAAGTCAAGTGGGGATGCTTAATTTTATTTTGCCTAAGAAGAAACTTTCTTTGCAGTTTACCCATTGTGGGACTACCAAAGTTCTTCTTATTATTATTATTTGAAAACCATTTTTAAAATCCTTCTGTAAAAGAAAAGCAACAAAAACTTGTTATTCCACATTTTGCAAATGTGTGAAAATTCTTAGAACTGGTGAACAAAAACACTGATCCAAAGGGATTTATTTGTTATATCATATTTATTTATTTTATAACTTGTCAATGTGTCATCAGTTCAGAAGATGGTGTTTGCTTTCATAATTGTCACTTTTTTGTGACAATTAAAACTCATTGAACATTGAGTGAGGAGGTTATTACATCTTTTCCAAGTCAGGTACGCCGCTTGAAACAACCTCACACTTAATTGAAATTGGCAGTCATGTCCTTGGGTTGTGCTTCACTCATAAACAGGTATATTAAGAAGGTTGTGTACTGATTCTAAGAGGGCCTCTGTTACCTCAAATACTTGTGTGAACAATAAGGGCTGATTACATGAAAATTTACCAGCAAGTGAGCTACGATTACATAATCTCATAAAGAAGAAGTATAACTGGAACCACTTGTCATAAACAGCACTGCCCCCTTGTATGAGTGCAATCAGGTCAAAGGTACAGAGGACAATTTTCATTTCAATTTTTCAAGAACTTGACAAATATTTTCACAGTGTTCTTTTACGGCAGAAAACCTCTGGATATTTCTCCTTCTACTGACAAATCCAGTCATCAAATTATGAGACTGACTGATCACAATAATACGTGCCGAAAACAAAGATATTGTTCAAACCTGCTGTTTTCCCTGCAGTTTTCATTTAACCAAATTTCTGTTTGTCTAAAATGACTGGTTTAAAAGCCTGTCAGTTCAAGGGTTTGCAAACTTGATTTTTTTAACAGAAAAGCAGTACTTCAGCAACACCTCAGACAAAATTTCACAAGCTGTTTGATCCAGTGTGTCATTATTCGGTCTAGTGACATTTTTTTTTTTAAACTTTGCACTACTTCGTCTGCTTAAATAGACCAGCTGTCACTGAATCTAAACCTATTCAATCCTTCTTCTCCCACTCACACAGATAAACATGATACTGACAGAAATGTGTAGGAAGGCGCTGGTCATTTATTAGTCTGGTGGATCGTCGGGTGTCTGGACTGGCACTGACATTTACCCCTTGCGTAACATAACTAACTAACCGAATGACTTTGTGCTGGCAGATGCAGATGAGGGCCTTTATCTTTAAAGCCATGAATATATCTTTGACATCTAATGCACTCCTCTCACTGTGTCTGTAGGAAAAATTAGAAAATTCTTCTTCATCACCAACACACTCATCTGAGTTTATCACCCAAACATCCATGTCTTAGCAACATGAGGCTGGCTTTAGTTGTCAGAGTTACTGGATGGAGCTCGTGACAGACATCAAAACTAAGACCGGTTCCAGAGGGAACCACAGCAGACAACAAGAAATAAATTATAGTTTGAACATTCTTCAAACCCAGTTTGAAGAAAAAGGAGAACCTTTTTTGTGACAAATAAGAAACACTGAAGTTGCTCTGAGTGTCTGAATAATCTCCTTCAGTGCAGAATATTGTTGTATTGTATGTCTTCCCCTTGAGATTTCTGCATTTCAGCTATTAAAGATATGCTTGTTATAACAATTTTATAATATTCTACCACAGAGGCTTTTAGAGTCTGGTTTATTTTAACTTTAAAGGGATTCACACATCACAAAATGCCGTAAAATTTATTTAATGGCTTGTTTTCACTCAACTGTTTCCACTCATGTTGCTCTGCATTGGAGCTTAGAGATAGTATTACTTTTGTACTACAGTAAAAAAAAGATGGAAAAGGACATAAGGTTAATTCAAATCTGCATTGCTACAGAAATAAAACTGTCATCTTTAAGAATAAAGGCAGGATTGTTTTGTCAGAGTGTTGAGCTCAAGATGAAGCTCGACTAGAACTTTATGACTTTGATGGATGAATTCATTAACATTTTAAAACTTCTACCAGCCTCCATCCAGTTTGTTGAAGCTGCTCAGTGTCTTAAAAGTGTCTGTAGTGGCAAATCCAAAGACTGCGACATATTATCCACCAACAAAAGGCAAATATCTTAAGTTCACATCAGTAAAAAATGAAAGGACTATTGTCTTTAGTCTCCTCAAAAGTCAGAAATTTTGTTGCTTTTTGATTTTTTTTCTGCTTATTTTCTCTCCATCTTGTTGTCTGGAGCGAACGTCATCATTTTAACCCTTTAATGCCGGATGTATCATATTTGATACATGAATTTTCTGTGACCTCCATCCCATCCCCATAATTAAAAAAGATAAAAATGAGTTTTATACAAGCCTGAAAATTTTTTTTAAATTAATAAAAAAAAAACATAAATATAACCAATCTTTTTCATAATCGCTAAGAAAAATTATTTAGAAACTGTTAAGGACAGGTTTAACAATGTTTTAACATCAAACTTTTTGATTTCAATCTATAATAAAATCAATTAAAAACAGGATTTTTTATGTGTTATTTCATACGTCAGGCATTATCAGGTTAACCTGGTACTGATTTTTTTTTTTTCTTACAAAGAGCTCAACAAAAAAGTATTGGAAAGGGCATCTAATAAAAACTCCACCTGGGCTCCAGTGACTCAGAGGTCATAGTCATTTTTCAAAATAACACAGTTTTGTTTTTAACTTGTTGGGAAGGTTAAAAAAATCAGCAACATTTTAACAAATTTCAGCCGGCAATTATATGTTTAAGTCTACCAGCATCATGAGAGCTCCACGTGTATCATCAGATCCTGCAAATGTATCATCAAGCTGCAGAGATTTTAAAAACCAACTCATATGGGGGAGGGATCAGAGCTCTCTCACAGGTGGAAATGTCACAGATAAAAGGTTTTCAGATGACTTTATGTTCATGTATAAATGTGTTTTTCTGTGATGATGTAGAGTACTAGTTTGGGGTTTTTTACTTCTCTTTGTGTCATTTCCTGTTTATTTTATAAGAACCGACTTTGTGTTGTATTTTACTTTTTTTCTTTTTCACTGGATTTGTGTGTTTCCTGCACAATGTCAGCACCCCCTCAACTCTTGTTCTTGTCTGGGTTATTATTTGAATAAAATCAGTCTTGTATTTTCATCCAAACACTGACGGTTGTCATCTGTCCTCTAAGGTACATACCTATCATCTATTCCTATCATCTATAAGACATCTATTCCTTATTGATTTGCCAAGGGACAAACTTTGTTTACTACATTTTCAAGAGTCACTCCAAATCAGAGAAGAATATCACAGATAGGGCAATTAAGGTGCGACTAAATGTTGACAAAAACCCTGTCAACATTGCTATCAGCTGCGATTTTAGACCCTTTCAGCTCAAACATCTCTGAATTTGATCTCATCACCTCTAACCATTGATATTTTTCATCCACCCATTTTCTACACCTGCTTTAGTCATCCTAGTGACATGATGGCATGAACCTTCTGCACAGGCAACACAGGCTCAGACAGGTTAGTACATCATATAAACCACTCCAGTTCAGTAGGTGGCGACATGTAGCATCGGCATTGGTGGGTGTGTGTACAGCCTATAAAAGAGAGCGAGGGACTGCATAAGGTTGGTGGGTGGTGGCTGTGGAGAGCTCATTTGTCATCTGCCTCCACTTCAGGCAGGCCAACACCCCTGTGGTTCATCAGCTCCTCTCTTGCAGTACATCACTGCCTGCTCACCATCATTCCTTGCACAACCTTCATCTTACATTCAACTTGCCTCCACGGCAGTTTTCTACCAACTTCACTGTAGACTTCATCTGCCTCTCGTTCTTCAGTGAGTACATCATCACGTCACTGAAGCTGGAGTACTTTCATCAGATGCTCTCTTCGCAAACTGGCGTCAAGAGTGCAGCACCGCCTTTTTGAGTAGGACTTTCTCACTGGTTGGTCAGTCTTGACTCATATTTGTTGGCAGTTGTGGTGGTGGATGGTGATTCTCTCATATATTGTACTTTTCTTGTTTCATCTCAGAATACACCCACGCTGCCAGCAAAATATTTGTCAGATGGCACATGAATCTCTCTTGCCTGCTCTGAAAGTGAGACAGACGGATGGACAAACAGGCATAGAGCATTTCCTTCTTCTTCTTCATGAAAGTGGAGCTGTGTGACCCTACTGAGAATAAACTTCATTGTCTCTGTTTTGAGTCATGGAGGAGGTGGGAAGATCGTCATGAAGAGCAGTTTGTTCAGTGGCCGCCTGACGCTCACAGACTCAAGTATCCAAGTTCTGTCCAGTTTTTTTTTTTTTTTTCAAAAGATGAGTTTACTTGTTGTTTGGTCCTCACTGATGTTTCACTACATTTAGTTGTTTCAGTACATTCCCAACTTGAATCCCTTTGTTGATGATGTAAATAGGCTTGGGTCAGAGATCTCTCTCTAGGTCTTGGATCTATGATACACTCACACACACGGACAGAGAGTCCGTGTGTGTGAGTGAGTGAAATAACTTGAAACTCATAAAAAACATTAAATAAAAAGTTTACTGAACACTGACCAATGAAAATCAGACATTGGTTTTGAATTGGACAGATCAACAGAATTCTTTATAAAAATAAACAAATGACATTGGCCTTTACAAATTAGGTGTTAAAAGATAAATAAAAATAATTTGACCATAGTGACGTTAAACTAAAGTGAATCCTGTAATAATCATCACAAATGTCTTCAGTCTTGCAGTCAGTCTGACTATTTAAAAGGTAGAAAGTTGTCACTCTGCAGTTCCTTAATCTCATTCAGGCCTCTGTGATAAAATGTTGTGATTTATACCATCAATACTATGCAGAAATGAGATCTAATAGGAAACATTTAGAAACAAGTCAACCCTCTGAGGCCATGAAGAGATCACTGGTAATTTTCATTATTACTGTTTCTGTAAAATATGATAAAATATGATCTAAATCATCTGGTTCATCAGGCTCCTGTCAGCTGACATTACAGAAATGATAAAAAATGTTCATTTTTTTCATGTTAAAATGTTGAAAAATTGCATGCATTCACTGAGTGTCCTTTTGTGTTTATATGATCACTTAACTGAAACATAAACTAAAAACATTCTCAGGAAAGAAAATAGGACCTTTTTTTTTTTTTTTACATTAAAATTTTAAAAGTTGCTGGTTTTGCGCTGTAGCTTTTCTCTGTGAAAATCCAGACAACCATTAAGACTGCATCATGCTCCTAATGCATGCCTGGATGTAGGAAAAAGCTCGATCGTTAATCATTAATTAAGGTCAATTTAGTCAGGTGTGGGGGTGCTTTGTTGATCGGCATCACTAATGAGTCTACAAAGAACCAATTTCCTTCCTGTCTTCTGCATCTTTTCCCTTTTTTTTTTCTTTCTTGAAATTCTTAATTTGCCTTTGACCTTTGGCAAGAAAGTGCTGGTGTGGCAGGAAAACATCCTGAGCCTGTAACAAAGATGAAAACAAAACCCCCCAGAGGAAAGGTGGGATTAAAGGGTCACTGAAGTGACGCAGTCGAATTATGTCTATACACAGTAAAGCATGTGATTGGGACCTTTCAGATCAAATGCGTCGTGAATGTTTATCGACAGTGGGAGGTAAAGACTTCTCCTTTACACACTGTTAATTCACTGCTCCGACTATTTGGTGAGATAGAAGAGTTTCATTTCAGAATTGATCTTTTTGATATTAAGTTTTTCTGCAACAAGCACAAGAAGGTCAAAAGTCAAATTATTCTGAGTCCTAATTTCCAGTTTTGAAAGTATATTAACTGCAACACTAATTTTATTTACTCTGGAGTTTTGCAAGATGAGAATCAGAAAAGAAGAAATCTAACAAACATATCCAAAGTATATGTTTGTGACTAATGCACAAAAGTTCAAACTACTGGCAGCTATGATTTTAGATGGGACAACATCAACGATGGCAGCTACCATTCACTGACTGGATCTACTTGTCAAGCTTCATTGATCTAACACAAACATAAACACGAAAGTGTCACATCATGGACTGTACATAAGAAAGGAGAGCAACCATCATGATTTCGTCCACAGATTTGTGAACCGCTACGTTAAGGTTGGCAGATTCCCATCTGGACGTCACCATTTTGATTTTTTTGGGGCCAAAACGGGAACGTCTTTAGACAAGAGTGTGAAGATGAGGAATGATGGGCTATTTAGTACCTAACTAGATTGCTAATACTAACTAATGTTGATCTAATGTGGTTACGTCCATGTAACTAGCACAATATCTGACCTTTTCTATACGTAGTGTTTACACGGGACTTTTTGGATGATTCTTTACAATAATTCATCTGGAGCAACATTAATCACTGATTTCTAACACTATGGGATCAATTAAAAGCCAAATGTAATGCAGATCCTCTTTTCTTTCCAAGGCTCTAATGGCTAATAACAGTATGTAAACAGGAAATGGGAGCAGAGAGAGGGATACGCCTCTTACCACAGTGAGTTAGACAGCATCCCGCCCTTTTTCTTTTTGTGGTTGCAAATCAGCACCACGTCAATCTACAGCGAGGAGACGGGACATAGCTGACATCCAGTAGCCATCGACAGAGGTAAGTTATTAATGTCATTAATAATATTAACAACATCATCAATGACATTAATAACTTTATCAAGCATGATAAAGAAGCTGGTTCTCCATGACCTTTGACAAGTAAGTTTTTTGGCACCCTGAAGTCGACGTAAGGCGCTGAGTCATTCAGAAGCTAATGAGCTACTAGCCTCCATGCTGTAGATTGACAGCGCTGATTTAACAATCATTTCAGAACTGCAACTGCAAAATGAAAAAAAAAAAAAAAAGCTCAACTGAGAAAGATGTTTCAACATAGGAGATGGTTTTAGAAATGATGGTGATAAAGGAAAAGTGCAAGTCAGAAAGATGATTGCACTCTTGATTGGAGATTTTTATTTCTTGGTTACAGATTCTGGGTTTTTATTCACTGTACATTTGGTGTTGAACTTGACACCCTACTTTCATTCACAGCACTGCAGAGTTGGTCATCACGTATGAGAGTTTGACAAAACAAAGTGGGCATCACTACTGGAATAATAAATGCATGCAAAAACAAGTCTAAATGGCCCCAAAAAAAAAAAATCAGTCCAAAACTCATCACACACGTCTACGACAAAGTGAGGATACATTTCACAAGGCTGAAGGTACTTTTGGAAGTCCTTTTGTAAAATCTCTTTAAAGCTCATAGTTCCCATCTGAGCGTGATCTCTCACTGCTGTTTTTTTTTTTTAATCCCTCCAATGGTTTTGTACATTTGTGTCCTAGCAGGCTGCTAGAAATGTGAGACAGAGAAGCAGTTGTCTGGAGTGAACTGCTTTTTACTGTCAATCTCACACACTTCTGGCTCCTGGGATTCCAGCTGATCTCCAGGTCTTCAGTCCTCAAGTCTAAAACAAGCAGCCCACAGCTGCGCACATTGTTACCAAAGAATCAGTGAAGTCCTGTCTCCACAGCTGTATAAAATACATCCAGGTAGGGAAGCTAGTAACTGTGTTTCCTGAAAGAGTGAACACACTAATTTTACTGTCTCTCCTTTCTTATGTCCTCAAAAAGAGGATCTAACAGCAAGTTTCAACACCTTTCCCTTACTATAACTCTGAAGACTGTCAGATTTGGTCTAAAGTTTTATTTTTTTAAATGTACATAGTTTAAAAACAAAAATAAAAAACTATATTACAGATATGAAGAGCAACAGTTAAATACTTTTTAATAAATAAGGTTTTTATACAACCCTGGATAAAGGTAAAACCATGTGGCAAAACACCAGTCACATGACAAAAATGTACATGTATGTCTACATGTGATTTTTTACTTGCAATCAAATATATATGACAAACCATACTTAAGGTAAGTTTAAAGTAACCAGTACACATGCAGACAATGGGTGTGTATGTATATTAGGGACCTCCAAACGCTTCCTGAGCTTAGAAACCAGATATCAGATGGGGGATCATGGGTAATTCCACACAAGCCACCTCTGAGACCACCCTCTTCACTAATCCCCTGGAACGAGACTGTCCAACCACGATTCAGCTATGTCCTGGTTTCCTTCATGTGTAAGAGAGATGCAGCCTCAGGTGATGGAGAAGATGCTGCCTCAGCGTTTCGGTTTACAAGTGCTGATGAGCTATTGAGAATTAGATATGGCTGACAGGCTGAAAACACAAACTAGCTGAAACTCCACATTGCTGACGTGATATAAAAATGCGTTTTGAGTTCACCTTAAAGGACACAGGAGTGAGGCCCTGTTCCCTCTGAATTAGAGTGTCAGAATCTGTCAGGCTGGTATATAAGGTTTACATGGTAGCAGTCCTGGTCTCTGTCCTGCTCTGAGTGGGCCTCCCACTGGTATGTTTTGTCTGACAGCACAGAAATAAGGGACCTTAATCCCCATGTCTAAACAGACGGTCGGTACATGGTATTTCTGTTTTTTGTTTTTTTTTTTCAAAAGCCTGAAATGAACACAAAGTAACAGACAAAAATGAAGATATTCAAACACAGGAGAAATTTTTACAAGCTACAGCTAAAAATGCATATATAACATAAGTTGTCAATAATTGTCTTCACTACTGTATTACATTAAATACAATGTACCTTCTTTCGATATCATCTATCCCAATCTAATAGCTCACTTGCTTGTGGCTGCATATTTTTGATACTATTCTCTTATGATACATGCATTACTGGGACTTTAAAGCTATTCAAAATAACAATAAAAATAATAAAAGACTGTTGTCTCTGTTCTCACTCACAGACAGTTATTTTATTTTGGTTTCTGCTGTCATCTCCTGGTCAGCCTCTGCAAAAGCATGACTGGCTTATTCTAACCACATGAGGGAGTTGAGTGTTTAGACTCATGGGAAGGATGTCTTACAAAATAAACTCCTGTGTTTTAAAGTTTACCCAAAAGGCGAGTGCACAGTTGATATCTACATAACTTGACATGGCCTGACATGGAAACTGTTTACAGCTCCTCTTTATACAGGTCTTATAGACGTCATCCATTAAGGAGGAACCAGAGGCAGGACTGTGGGCAGCTCCTGCGTCTGACAAACAAAAGGAGGCTGATACTGAAGAGACTGTGTTCAGTGTGATGTGTGTGGAGAAATGTTGAAGATGGAAGACATTCACAATGTCGTTGCCAAGCAGCTGAATATAAAGAGGAGCTGTGCTCTGCCTGGAAGTTCATCTCAACTTTTCAGTGAAGGCTGTGATGCATCAGTAACACAGATGTGTGAGTTAAAGGATAATAGTGGAGGACCTCAGTCAAGTGTTGACGGAAAACTGCAAACAGCGGGAGAGAAAGTAGACAGATTGTCGACATGTTTGTTAGAAGAATTTCACATGTAAAAACATTCTGATTCACCATGTATAAACACACGAGAGAGAGGCCTTATAGTTGCAGTGTTTATGGGAAATGCTTCATCAAGCTGTCATAACTCCAGACACACACATGAGCTCTAACTCTGGACAGAAGCTGTTCACCTGCAGCTACTGTGGCAGAGGTTTCACTCAAGTGGAAAACATGAACACCCACACAAGGATCCACACTGGAGAGAAACCTCACAGCGATGCAGGTTGTGACAAAAGCTTTCGAGAGAAAGCTGACCTCCTCAAGCACAAAGTCATTCACACTGGTGAAAAACCATACAATTGCACTGTGTGTGACGTGAAATTCAGCATCCACTATAATCTTATACGTTACATGAGGAGTCATTCAGGTGGAGGGCCACATACCTGTCCAGTCTCTGAGAAAACATCCTTTTGTTGATGCCACTTAGTCTTTCACAGGAAGACCCACACAAGACAGAAGCTACAGAACTGATAGATTAGTCTACATTATCCATCGTCTTTGATTATTTCTGTCGGGTTAACACTAATTGTCCTTCCCAGTTTTTTAATTGTCAGTTTAAGAACTTAGACAGCTGGAATAACATATCGCTGTTCAAAAGTTCCCACTGAGCAAAATTCTTATTGTTTTATCAAAGTTTTAATGACATTTATTTTCAAAACAGAAACAGAACCTGTCTTTCTTAAAGCAGCACAAAACGCTTTTGATCATGATAAAAAGTCAGTTTCTATTTCATTTGGAGGACTAGTGGTTTGCTTATAAAAAGCATCATCTAGCTGTTTCTGTCTTCTCAACAAAAACCAGCCAAGGTGACGTGATTTCTGTCTCAGTTCTCTCTTCTGACAACTGCAAGTAGTTTATGACCCACTGACAACAATAGATTTAGCTGACAGAGCTTCAGTGAAAATGATACCAGAGGCGATTAGAGACTCAATAATGATGGAAGAGAAAATGAGAGAGTAGGAGACCAAACACGAGTAATCCCAGAAAGCACTTTCATTCCCATGCCCATTTTTAACCCGATGGTGCCTATAGAGCTAAAAATGATCGGCCAGCCAACAAATATGTTAACCTCTAACGCTGCCCCTGTAGTTTCTGTTTGCATCTCAGTAATTCAAATAATAAATAAATAAACGTGGATTGTCATTAAAGTTTGATAAACAACAATACTACAGGTGCTTACTGTACAAAAGTACAATACTTCTTTGTATCTGATTCAAATACAATACTGAAACTATAAAAAAGGTATGAAAAATACATCTTTCTGATTTTTGTTCTTTTGTGATTTGATTATGCGATTTTATATTTGTCTCCTTTCAGTTTGTCTGTAATATCGTAAAAAAGAAGAAAGAGAAGCAGTAGTTTCTAAACATGTTACACCTTACCAGCATTTTTTCAGCTGCTTAAGGCATACATTTTTAAGATTTTTTATTTATATCCAAACTTACTCTAATTTTGAATAGTCTAATATTATTATAAAATGTAAAATAATATAAAAATATAATGTAACTTCTAGCAAATAAGTATCAGAGAGGAGCTTGTCCGCAGACTGAAAATAGGAGTGTAGTGTAAAATGGGTGTAAATTGAAATTATTCAGATAACATCTTGATAAGATGTGGGACAGATGTTGAGAGCAGATGATCTAACTTGTCAACATCTTTCAGGATTTCAGCATTTCACACATCCTTTGTTTACTAGGATCCCTACCAGTTACAGCGTTTCAGCAGCTTTTCCAAGATTGACCACCTACCTATAATGCACCCACTCATGAGTCATTCAAAAGCATCCAAAAGTTAGTTTCTTTAATTAAGAAACTGCAAGAAAATAAAACATGATATGGACTCAGATGCAGTTATTTGTGGGGTCATAATGTGTGTAGATATTTGTGTGGAGACTACATATCTTTATGCACAAACAGCTTAATGTTAGCATAGAGCAGCTTCATACTGATGTTGGAATAATGCTTAAATACTAAACATAGCCAGTATGAGACTCATGTATCACAAAAACAGTTTAAAAAGGCATCTTATAGGTCTGTAGACACTGACTTTTAGAGCGGGGCACTAAAAGAAGTACTCTGCACCCTGTAGATGTGACTTGTAAACATTGCTCAGCACAAGTGTTCATCCTCCCAAATAAACTAAACACTTCACTGGATAAATAATTTCATATATGTGGTACTTGAAACCTTATTACTTTTAATATATTACTAATAAGTGACAACATGTTTTAATAAAATTATCTCCTTTCTACTTTGGTAAACCTCTTGAAATATACTTCAGAAGAGAAAATTATAAATCCTGTCAAATACACTTTGGTCCAGAAATATCTGAACAATGACTGAGTTTTTATGGTTTTGCCTTTATACACCACCACAGTGGATTTTGCAATAAAACCATCAATATTTGATTAAAGTGCACACTTTTAGGTTTGTTTTAGAAGGTTGAACAATAAAATGTCTTTTTAAAATTGCAATGACACCTTTTTTAAGCACCTGCGTTTTCAAGAAAAGTATGAAGGAGGAAAGCAACAGTTTATTAGAAAACAGCTGTTGGAAAATTTCTAAAAGCCATGAGACTCCACCCCACCCACCCACAGGTAAATAAACTACTGGTTCACACAGCTGTTGCACAGGTGGTAGAGCAGACTTACACATATTAGAAAATCTAGCTTGGATGAAAGGTTGGAGTTTTAACCCCTCTGAGGTTCTGATATGTATAAGCCATTGGACTGAAACCCTAGTTTCAGAGAATATGCTTATCAACGGATAACAAATGCGATAAAATACTTAATATAGTAAGACCTATAGTATATGAAGTCCTGGAGGAAAAAGGATTGCATTTAAAAAATAAATAAATAAACGGTGACGATCAAACGTTATAAAAAATGAACAACAAATAAAATCTAATTATGTCTAAATAGAGAAGGCAAGTCATTAGTTCAACATGATGCCATATTGATTTATGAAAATGCGGTGTACTTATTAGACGTCTTCTTTTTAGTTTAAAAACTTACTGAACATGTGTCTTGAAGAAAGAAACGGTAATTAATATTAATAATAGTAGAGTTCACGGCATTTCAACGCTGTAGCTTTGAGAGTTTTGTCCCTCCAGCGCTTTATGACATATTTCATTTTCCAACAGGTGGCAATGGCATAGCAGGTTTACATATTTACTTTTTCTCAGGAGGAAAAAAAAACTACCGGAACTGCTCTGACGTCATTTCCGTTCCGCGAAGCTGAAAATTTGGCGCCACGGACTTTTAAATGACTACAGTGAGATTCTTCATCATCGAGTGTCTTTTTTCCCCACTTCATTGTTTTTTTTTAATGGTATACCTTCGTTGTAGTGTGTTAGATAGACGTGCGTTTAGCCTGCTGATTGTGGAGATGCGGAGCAGCACAAGCTGTGTTCGTAAATTAGCTGACTCCGCCGAGGTTAGCCTTCAGGTACGACACGGTCGGTCAGTTAATTAAACTAAACAGATGTAGCAAACAGTCAGCTAATTAAACTGTGATTGTTGGGCAAAAGTTCAAACATCTGAACTGAAACACTCAGCTGTTGTTTAATCAGAATTCAACATGAACAGGACCAAAGTGAAGAAATCCAAGGTGAGTCATTGTACGATAACCGTTAATTAGTTTATTGTCACTATTTATGTGTATTAAATTTCAGTGATCGTTTGGACTAATTTAATTTGAGAGTGAGGCTCAATTATCCTTTTGTTTAGTGATAAACAACGTTAGATCTATAAAACATCATTTACGGTTTAGCCTAGTCTTATTAGATGAACAAGTGAATCCTCTGAAAAGTTGATTTTATTTATTTATTTTGTCTCTTTTTGCTTGTCAGATGTCTGCAGGGTTACCTGGAGGCCAGCAAAACATAGTATCCTTCTTATCCCCCAAAAACCAAAAGGTAAGGTTTATGTCATATTTTTGTTTGGGCTTTGAAGGAGCAGATGTCGCAATCTTTAAATTGTTACCTATTGTCATTATTTATACATTCTACATTTTGACTTTTGATCACCTGATTGTAAGATTGTAGTGTATAATGCCCTTTGAGTTTAAGTTGGTGCAAATAAATAAATCGGTTCAATATTTAACTGTAACCAGAAAATAATAAAACATTTACAGTTCCAGTCTGTAGCATTTACAACTTTCTTTTGGAAAAAACAAAATATATTGTTCTTCCTTACAATTTTGTTGATTTAAGAGGATATGGAGATGAGTATTTTTGTGGTGTTTTTTAACATGACAAAAACGAGTGACTATGTTATTGCAGCAGCCTAGATCAGACTATATGCTGGTATTTTCATTCTCTTGGTTGGGGAGCGGTGTAGTGTAGTGTCTAGGTTTTCCTCTGGCTGGACTCTGCAGTCCCTGCCATTCGCTGGCAACATACTGTATCTTTCACCCTTGACCTATGACATCAATCAAACCTGTACAGCTTTGTTCTTGTTCCTTGTGTTTATGGACAGCACGTGCTTTTTTTCCATCAAGTATCTTTTTCTGCATGAGACTTAGCTGGTTACTTGGTTGTCTTATGTTGATATTTCCTATCGAGAGACCTAACTTTTTCTTTGTTCATTTCTTTCAGATTTTACATTTCCACTGTAAAAATCAAAATGTATTTTCAAAAATACCATATTTTATTTATATATATATATATATATATATATATATATATATATATATATATATATATATATA